>JAJHUR010136030.1:0-16036 GCA_027495735.1 Lutjanus campechanus | reverse complement strand
TGATCCTCCACTTTACATGATAATCCACTCAGTATGTACTCACCACTATGCCGATGTGACGATGGGTGAAGGTCTTCAGTTCACAAAACAATCCTGGGGTTTTAGGAGAAACAGGGTAGCAGCCTCATCCAGTACAATGGCGGTGAATGGTGACCACGGATAAAACATTTTAAAAAAGCACACAAAACAAACAGAGACTTCTGCACGTGAGTCCATTAAGATATATACGAAGTCTCGCGAGATCGACGCCATGTTTACATCCTACCGGCTACATGCTACAGTTGATATTTCTGCTAAAAACATGGCATAAATGGCGTCTTTTGCAGTTAATTTTTAATGTCGCAGCTCGTGGACACTTGGATTACACCACACAAGCAGGATGGAGACGTTTTGTGTTTGTTTTGTGTGCTTTTTAAATGTTTTATCCGTGCTCACTATTCATTGCCATTGTACTGGATGAGGCTGCTACCCGTTTCTCCTAAAACTCCAGGATTGTTTTGTGAACTGAAGACCTTCACCCATCATCACACTGGCATAGTGGTGAGTACATACTGAGTGGGTTATCATGTAAAGTGGAGTATAACTTTAAACTTATTTAATCAGTGGTGATGATTGCCGTGAAATTTCTAGTGTCACTAAGTGTAATGAAGCAAAAGGCTGCAGGCTGGAGCTGAATTCAAGTCAATTCCTTTGTTGTTATCTTTTCAGTGTAGCAATGAGTTCTTCTTTCTTTAAGTAAAAGTAAATTTGATGTGATGTGAAGTAATCCACTGTTGGGATTTTGTTCACATGGTGGCACAATTGGGTAAGATTATTATTCCTCACTGAGTGCAAGTGTTTTTTTCTTCTCCACCAAGCTGATTAATTTTAAGCCGGCTCATTTTTAAAGCTACAGTGAATAATATCATGTAAACCTACATAACCCAAAGTAGGTTCAGTCAATAGGTGGCTGAATCTGGCCCTTTAACAACCTTGTTGTGATTTTATTTAAATAACCTGCTAACATTCTAAGTTTATGGGTGTTTACATTGTTTACTAGAAGATCAACATTTTACTAGTATGCTAATTAGTCTATTCACTAGTTAGTGTTTTTAAAAGTTCATGGCTGAGCCTGTTTAAGCAGATGGAACATAGGACCATCAAACTGACTAAATAAAGATGTTAAATGCAACATTTTGTTCATTAAAATAACAAGCTACTGCTGATCTAGGTTCACAAAAGTGCTTTGTTTTTTTTCCTGTTCTTTTGAACATAATGTTTCTTTTCCAGTTGTGGAAAATTAATGAAGTGTATAAAAATAAGAAAAGGTGCATTGTTTTTTACACATAACTTTACAGGTCAGACAGGAAATATAAATGTCCAGCCTCTTGGCACTTCACTTTTTCAAATCTGCTCCTTCTGAAAGTGTCATTGAAGAGGTTTGGACAGGAATGGAGGGAAATGATCAATTAGGCAAATTATGATGACACATTGTTTGAGATGATCATTAAAAGACATAATAGACATTCAAGTTTATATTTGATACAGACCCGATTATTGCAGACACTGAGGACGCCGTCAGAGGTAGATGTTCACGGTCAGATACGGACTTGATCTCAGGCTTTTTGCAGGCTGACTGGATGAAAAAAAGTTTTGGAGGTATGATAGTAATTTTTGTGAGCTGTATTTTTCTCACACTGTCCTGACCTTTTGTAAGAATTAAACTTACTTGTTTTTAATCATTGTTACGTTGACTTCTAAGTGACACAGTTAACATGTGTCAGGGTCTGTGTGTCTTACTAGCACACAATGTTCTATCATGGATGACAGGGTGGGGACGGTTGCAACAAGTTGTCCCCAATCTAAGCAGCCATAACATAACTCACCACTCCGTATTTTCTAACATACACAAGTCATTGTGGGGGACATAAAATGACAGTTCACCCAAATACAAATGTACATTTTTAATCAAAGTTTGTTGCATTGCACTGTTCCATTCTTCCTGTCTCAGACTGAAATATAGGGGTTGAATCGCATCTGTAACATCTGCATGTTGACATAAACTAAGAAAAACTGGTATTTAAGAAATATCATTCCATAAATAAATATTACTATAAAATTATTGTAAAACAGTGCGTATTTTCAGAATAATATGTTCAGAGACAAAATGCAAAAGTTAATTAGTAAAATTTGATGTATTTTTAACATGTTGCAACTGTCCTGATTGTGTTGCACTGTCTCCAGAGTCGAGATCAATTGCAACATCTTACTTCTTCCATTCAAATAAATATTGTGAGTGATATGTCATATGTAATCATTTTTAAATGCTGTGATTAATAAGCAGACAGATCTAAATTTAATATATTAAGAGTTGATTGATTGGTTTGATTCAAATAATCAGGTCATTATCAGGCTTCTGCAGAGGTTTGATGATGAGCTGATCATTCTAATATCATGCTAATAGTAGCTAATTAGCACTAAACACTGAGCACAGCTGAGGCTGATGGGAATATCTGTCATTTTTCAGGTATTTAGTAACAAACTAAATTCTTGGACAAAAGTTATGGAAGGTATGAAAGGTTGGTTCCACCTGTGCAGAGTCCTGGTGGACAGTCTACACCTGCCTTTGTAGAAGTTGTGAGTTTTCAGTCTGACCCACTTCTGTGTTCACTGATCCAGCCACCACACCATGTGGACACAATGCATGTTTTGTATTTTTTTTTGTAGCTAGAGGTGGAGCAACGCTAGAACAGGAAATGAAAGTGAAAGAAACTCACTGCTCAGAGAGGCAAGGTCGGTTTAATTCATGAAGAAATGATGGTTGCTTCATCAGACCTTTAGAAACACACTAGTCTCATATACAAACAGGTGAGTACAGGAGATTATATCTGTTATGTTTAGGTTGGTAGAAACATGAACAACATGAGGGAGTTATTTAGTTTTCCTTCAGAGCTGAACATATTTCAGTGGGATGCAGTGTAATTACTCAATCAGTGTAGTTCACCATATCACTGCATGTGATCATAAATATAATGAAAAACTATGAAGAAATATACAAATGTTAAATAAATGGACAATGATAATATCTCCTACAAAAGCTCATGTGTCAGTTTCGATTGAAATGATAAGGTCTCCATTGCAGTCACCTCAGATGGCCACATGATGGCAGCATAAACTGATTCAGGGTTCTTAAACTTTGTATGGTTCAGTTCTTCAGTTTAATGCTGGATCACATTCATTAGACTGTCTGACGGATTTTGTCTAACTGTCTTCTGTGCTCTCTATGTGTTGGGTCCACCTCTGCCTGTCTGTACTCAGATGATCTAGTGTTAAATAACATATCCTGAAAATTATTCAAATTAGGATAAGACTCATAACATGGGCTAGTTTACATGCATTTTATGAAATTTGTAAAGATGCAATCAAAAATGATTAAAAAACAGTTAAATTAGCAAGAGCTTCCTGTTTCTTGAATTTAAATTTAGCAATATACTTTGCTACCACCCCCTCCCCAAGCCTGTGTTTTACATGCTAGTTGGGATATTTATTTTAGTAGTTATAAACCTGTATCACTGTTGTTTGTATCTGAAATCATATCCCACATCAACAATGTGCAGCCCTGATGTTACTTCAACAAAATGTTTGTATCATCTTGGACAAGTACTTAAAGTTTGATAGTCAGGTTAAGTACGTCTGCAACAAGGTTAGACCAAATCTTAATTGCTTTCATTTTATTAGAAGGAACCTGTCACATCAAGCTGAAAAACTGTACATGCATGCAATGATTTTTTCTCATTTGTCATATTGCATCACATCATGGTCACAAGCTTCTTCAACCACATTAAAACCTATAATCTCAATATACAAGCTGGCAATTAAACTCATGGACCGGAAACCAATGAGATGGCATCACTGCTGCATTTTAAGAATGCACAACCTTCTCACCTTTGAAAATTTTGTGAATTTTAGTACTCTTAAACTGTTCTTTAAATGTCTAAATAATCATGTGTCACCACTGTTTTCTGAACTTGCCACCAGGCGTCAGAGCTCTCACAGAGCGAACACACGAGCCTCCACCAGTGGTGATTGTCTTGTCCCAAGATACAAGACTTCATTCTGTCAGTCTGCTCTTTCTGTAAAGGGGGCAAAACTTTGGAATTCTTTACCCACTAATCTAAAATTAGAGACCAACAGTAATGCGTTTAACAAAGGTCTCAAACAATGGCTAAAATCAAAACAACAGTGCTTACATGAATAGTTTTAACTGGTTGATTGCTTGACCACGTTGCCTTTGCTTTGTAGCCTATGTATGTATTCAATCTGAAAAACTGCTTCTCTTTTACTGTTGTAATGTTATTGTACACTGCATTTTTTACTCTTTCTTCTCTTATTACTTTTATTATTTTTATCATTTCAAAAGCCTCCTGTGGACAAGTGTTGCGAATTAGCACATGTGCTAAAACACTCAAACAATGCATCTGGTTTGTCCAATGTAATTGTGATGTCCACATCAAATAAACAATAAAAAAAAAATGTTTAAACAGGTTACTGGGCCAAGTTATTTTATTTTATTTTTATTAACTCTTTAACAAAAGGAATTTGTCCATCCTCTTCTAAACATGCAGTGGTCCAACATCTATTACCATCATCCACCATCTTTTAAAGAAACCAAACCTTGATTCTTCTGTTTTAACAATTATAGACCAATTTGTTAGCATCTGTTTTTATCAGAAGTTTTAGAAAAAGTGCTGTCATCCCAACTTGTAGCTTTTAAGTGTCACAATAACATCTCAAGGTAACCAGTAACCTCCGTTTACCAACTGACATGGGATAGAGTGCAGCTTTAATTCTTTTAGTCCTAAGGGCACTACACATAGTTGGTTTTATTCTTAACGCTTAGACAGAACCTACATGGTCACCGTAGGTAATTACACCTCCTCTACAGCTCACAGGATCTGTGCTGTGGTGTGCCACAAGGTTCAACTTTAGGTCCACTTTTGTTCTGTATTTCAGTGGTTCCCAAACAGTGTCCTGAGGCACATTACTGTGCCATTAAGTCCAAGTGTGTCTTGGGTTTTTGTGAAAACATTATCGCATTGTACAACTATACAAAAAGTTAGCAATGCATTTTTAATTTACTACATCAGTACTTTGCACACACAAATTCCAGACCCTCAGAAAAACCCCAAAACATGCCTTTAAAACCTACCGTCAAAGAGAACCCCAGTTTTTGCCCTCCATCCCTGACTGTGTCACATCACAGGTTCTGATTGATTGATGCACATTTTCCCCTCTCACATTCTGGGAACTTTTCCTCTTATTAGCTAGTAGGCTACTTGTTGACTCCGTTGGTTACGTTGGTTATAGAGGCTATTTTGCACTGATATGAATGCAGGTGTGCCTTGAGATTTTGCCTTGCCCTTTGGTGTGCCTCGGGCACAAAAAGTTTGAAAACCACTGCTCTATTTAGATGTTTCCACTTGTTGTTTCATTCAGCGTCACGTCTCTTTCCATTACTATGTGGACAACACACAGACATAACCTCTGCTGAGACCTGATGACCCAAGAAGCCTAGCTGCTGTTTTAAACTGTCTCAGTGTAATCAGCTGTTGAATGGCACAAAATTTTCTTCGTCTTCATGATTCCAGATCAGGAATCTATTGGTCAGTCCACCAAACTCAGTCCATCTTATTGAGAATGACCTTAGTTCCCTGCCTCTTATGCCAGAAATCTTGGAGTAATATTTGATTTAGACCTCAGCTTTCAACCACACATCGAGATAGCAATCCATTCTTGCTTACTACAGTTAAGAACCATTTCCTCTTGGAGATCTTGCTGTTGCTTTGTCTGTGAAAGCATTTTGTAAACTCCATTTTTTAAAGGTGCAATATAAATGAAGGTATTGCAAAAGTCTTAATGTACAGACAATGTTGCTGATGGCATGGCACAGACCAGAAGTTGACTGAAGTAGTATCAAAATAAATTTCATTAAATTATTTTAATTCTCATAAAATATGACAAGATCAGTGCCTTCAGGGGCACTTGTGGATATCTGGCCTAAGGCATCAAAATGGCCAGAAAGAGCTCTGTTAGCTTGTATGTACAAAACATACACGTTGCAATTTGCGGGCTATTATCTGAAGCATTACCAAAAAGCACAAGTTGGACAAGATATCAACACCTTAGTGCGCTACAATTGGTATTAATAATATTTAATAATAATTAAATTTGACAAAGACAATTTAATTGTGTTTGAGAGTTTATGCATTTTTTGGCATTGGTGCTACTCATATTTTATGGCAACTTGTGACCTATATGCATACCTAGTATTCTAGTTACACTGCTTAATCATCTTTATTATATTGTATTTTCACTGAGATTCATTCTTCAAATATTTTGTTTTGTCTCATTTTCTAGACATGTCTGCTGCCAGCTTTCTGCTTTCTGAAGAGCATTTTTTGTGCTGCATCTGTCTGGATGTGTTCACTGACCCAGTCACCATACCATGTGGACACAACTTCTGCAAGAACTGCATCACAGAACACTGGGATGTTAATGCCCAGTGTCAGTGTCCCATTTGTAATAAACTTTTTGACAGAAGACCTGAGCTTAACGTCAACACTTTCATGTCTGAAATGGCTGCTCAGTTCAGACAGTCAGCTATAAAGAAAGCCAGCAATTGCTCAGAACAACAATATACCAACACAGGAGAGGTTTTATGTGATGTCTGTACTGAAAGCAAACAGAATGCCCTGAAGTCCTGCTTAGTGTGTCTGGCCTCCTATTGTGAGACTCACCTGGAGCCTCACCACAGAATCCCAGGCCTGAAAAGACATGAGCTGATCAATCCTGTCAATAACTTAGAGGACAGAATGTGTAAGAAGCACAATAGACCTCTGGAGGTGTTCTGTAAGACTGACCAGATGTGTGTTTGTCAGTTCTGCACTGAGTCAAGTCACAAGTCACATGTTTTGATTCCTATGATAGAAGAATATGAAGTAAAGAAAGCTAAACTGGACAAGTTAGATGCTGAAATTCAACAGACAATCCAGAAGGGACGACTGAAGATTGAGCAAATAAAACAATCAGTGAAGCTCAGTAAGGAAGATGCAGACAGAGAGAAAGCAGATGGTCAACAGGTCTTCACTGCTCTGATCCAGTCTGTTGAGAGAGGTCTGGCTCAGGTCATCGATATGATTGAAGAGAAGCAGAAAACAACAGAGAGACAAGCTGAAGGCTTCATCAAAGAGCTGGAAGATGAAATCTCTGCGCTGATGAAGAGAAGTGCTGAAATGGAGCAGCTCTCATGCACTGAAGACCACCTCCAGTTCCTCCAAAACTTCCCATCCCTGAACCCTGCTCCACCCACCAAAGACTGGACAGAGGTCAGAGTTCAATCATCATATGAGGGCACTGTGAGGAGAGCTGTGGCTCAGCTGGTGGGGACACTCAGCAAAGAGATGGACAAACTATGTGCTGATGTTGAGCTGAAGAGGGTCCAGCAGTTTGCAGTGGATGTAACTCTTGATCCTGACACAGCACATCCTAAACTCATCCTGTCTGATGATCAGAAATGTGTAACTTGTGGTGATGTGAAGAAGAATCTGCCTGACAACCCAGAGAGATTTTCCTCCAGTCCCTGTGTTTTAGGAAAGCAGAGTTTCTCTTCAAGCAGATTTTACTATGAAGTTCAGGTTAAAGGGAAGAGTAACTGGGATTTAGGAGTGGCCCAAGAGTCAGTCACCAGGAAGGGAAATACTGTTGCAAATCCAAAATCAGGCCTTTGGGTAATATGGCTGAGAAATGGAAATGAGTACAGAGCCCTTGCCGGTCCAAGTGTGCTTCTCTCTCTGAAGTCAAAGCCTCAGAAGGTGGGGGTGTTTGTGGATTATGAGGAGGGTCGGGTCTCCTTTTATGACGTAGATGCAGCAGCTCTCATCTACTCATTTACTGGCTGTAACTTCACTGAGAAACTCTACCCATTCTTTGGTCCCTGTCTGAATGATAGTGGTGACAACTCTGCACCTCTGATCATCTGTCCTGTCAATCACAGGAGCTGAACAGTATATTATTGGGATTTTAATCAAATAACCCACTCATCTGTCATTTAGCACAGAGAAACTTATTTTAAAAGGCTTGAACTCCAGCTGTTTAAGCAGAGGGTATTTAAGGCAGTCTAACTAGATGAAAAAATATGTTAAATGCAACAGTGTTTATCAAAACAACAAGCTATGTCTAATCTAGCGTTACAAAGGTGCTTTGAATTTTTTTTTCTGTTCTTTTATATGTTTCTTTTCTAATTGTGAAAACAAATAAAATGGAGAAAAAATGAAAAGGTGCATTGTTTTACTTGTTTAATTAATTGAATTCTTACTTTACAGGTCAGATTATGACACATTTTTTGAGATGATCATTAAACTAAACAAGAGACATCCATATGCTCTACCTTTTGAGGTAGAATATATATGACAGTCATTTTTGCCTTCACTACCCAAATATTCTCTTAAAAATGATTAAAAACAGAACTTTTAGACTAAAAAGTAAAGTATGGAAGTATTTTGTAAGTTTATTTTTTAAAATTCTAGGCCTTTTAAATTTGACTAAACCATAGAGACAAAAAAAAAATTAGTTATTGACCCATAAACTTAATTTTGCTGCAACTGATTAAATGTTAATATAACAGGAAATACTACATAATAGCAGCACTTTTGGAAAGAACACTTCACTCTTTCCTTTCATCATGTAGAATATTAGTAATACATAACAGAAGCAACGTACAATAAAGTAGTTCAAGTCAAAGTTTATTTACTGTGGTTGACATAGTTGCTGAAGGCAAACTGTTTATTGAGGGGGCAGCTCTCACCTTTTTCCCAAAGGCTGAGAAAAAAAAATCACACGTCTTAGCCCAGATAGAAAACTAACCTGACAACATCTTCACATTAATGATGCATAAAAACATCTAGCTGGTGTGTCTTTGCTGAATATAATAGTGTTATACACATACAGTATAGTCTTCCTCTGTCTGACAAAAATATAGCAAATAGTCCTTTTTCCCTCTTTTGTTAAAAAATATTTACAAAAAAAGTCCAATTTGACAAAAGGAAGACGGTGAATGTGTAAAGTTATGTGGGAACAGACATGATGTAAACAACCTGCACATGAATATGAGGGCATGGGGGAAAAAAAGTCAAAATGTTGAGAATTCAACAAAAATGTCAAGAATTAAGTTAAAATTTTGAGAATAAAGTTGAAATGTTGAAAATAAAATTGAAATGTCAGGAATAGAGTCAAAAGAACAAGAATTAAGTTAAAATGTTGAGAATTAATTTGAAAAGTTGAGAATAAAGTCAAAATATCAAGAATAAAGTATGAATATCAAGAATAAAGTCAAAATACTGAGAATAAACTCAAAATGGCGAGAATAATATTGAAAATGAAGTCAACAAAGTTAAAAGCATGAAGTCAAAACTTCAAGAACAAAGTCAAAATGTCAAATAACGGAATGTCAAGAATAAAGTTGAAATACCATAAACCCATCATGGCTTTCCAACTTTATTTTCAATATTTTGACTTTATTCTCAAGATGCGGGAAAACTTCCTCTTGCATTTAAACTAAAAAAAGAAAAAAGACTTTCAACTTTATCCCCAAAATGCAAAATTGAAAAAATTCTTCTCCCTCTCATTTTTTCCCTCTTATTCCTGAATCTTAAATTCTTCCATAACGTGTGTGTGATGGAGATATAATAAAAATGGCTCACCATAGCTTTACTTAGTGACAATTAAATACAATGTTTTACGATCAGAGACCCTCTGTAATCAATCAATAAAACATTAACAATCCCTTTTTTCACTGCTACCACTTTGTACCGATGTGAGTGTGAAACTTAATGCTTGAGCGTCTAAATCATCGTCTGATAAAATAAGATTAGAGAGTAACACTCCCTGAAAATCTTGTTGCTGACCTCCAATAACTTCTCACCTTGCAGCATTGATGTAAAAGTGTTTGTTTTTATGAAACAGCTTTAAAACTTTTCATCCTTAACCCAACTCAGAACTTTGTCTGTTTTCTAGTCCGGTGCACAACAGCCCAGAAGCTGCCACAGAGTAAACAAAGAGCTATCAAAGGAATGGTGAAGGCAGCGTTACCAGTGAATGAGAAGGCATGACTTCAGATGACATCATCGATAATGACGGGAAAATAGATTTTGGGTTGAAAGTGGTGAGTGTGTTTTAACATAAAACACACTTTTATAAGATTAAGTCAAACCCAGCTGAGCTCCACCGGGAGTTTGGCTCAGGGCTCTACGTGTACATATACAGACGTGTCTCTTGTCCATGATGTGAATTTTCACGCAGAAAGCCAAGAAAAAGACGGGCACGTTGTCCACACGGAGATGAACAACAAAGCTCTCCTCTCATTCGTACGGTACGCACACTCACACTCACACACACTGTCACACACACACTGTCCAGAAGCAATGCTGAATGAAGCTGGATGTCTGAGCAGACAGACGAGTCCCTTCCTATTCAGATGTGGGTCAGAGTTCATTAGGAGAGTGTGAGCCTCAGTACTCCACAGTCACTGCTTTGGTCTTGAGGTATTCCATGAGAGCGTCTTCTCCTGTGGACAACACAGAGAACAAAACGGCGTCAGTCAAACCAGATTCTCAGGTCAAAGCTTTCTGGGTTACTGAGGAGAACAGCTATCTGTCCCTCAGGGAGCTTCATTCCTGATGATCAGCGAGATTCATTTGATTTCAATCAATGCAGAAAAGAAAAAGAAAAACACTGAAACAGTAAGATGATTTTCTAATCTGCTAAATCAATCTCTGTCACTTCCTTCATGTCAGTTTCATGTCTCCACTCACCGAGGTCTTTTCCGAAGCCGGACTGCTTGAAGCCCCCAAAAGGTGAAGCCACGTCCGTCTTGTTGTAGGTGTTGACGAACACGGTTCCGGCCTCCAGCCGCTCGCTCACGTACATGGCCTTGTTGATGTCGCGGGTGAACACGCCCGAGGCCAGGCCATACTCTGTGTCGTTGGCTCTCTGCAGCACGCCTTCAACATCTCTGTGGTTTGGAGAAAGGGGACAGAGGACACAGGTCAGCCACTCAACAGCTCCACAACAAAGCCAGCAAGACACGTTTTTGACGACTCACCCATCTTTGAATTTGGACACCACCATGACGGGGCCGAAGGACTCCTCTTTGGCGATGAACATGTGGTCCTCCACGTCCGTGAACACAGTCGGCTCCATGAAGAAACCTGAAGCATAATTGCCACATTGATTATGAGCTAATGCTAACAATGATGCTAAAGCTTCTATGAGGACTGAAAACAAGACAGAGCAGCTCCTCTGTGTCGTCTCTGTGAGATGAGAAATTAACAGTCAAGAAAATGAATCATCAATACAAATGTTCCCTAATGTCATATAAAAGATTATGTTTGATTACAACAATAGTGATTTTATTCTTTGTTACTGCTTTAGACCTTTGGTGAGTCAGGCTATCTGCTCTATCTGCTATCTGCTACCAGCTAGCTTAGTGGCTTTACTAGGCAGCTAATAGGCTAATAGAATTTTATCCTCACCAAGATTTAGCCTTCTTCCTGAAAAACTACAGCCTCTGAAAGAGAGTAATGTCCCTGCAGAGCTGAAGAGGTTAAACTCAACTCAAACTCAACTCAAACTCAGGTGTGGAGCAGAAATGTCTAAAATAAAAGCTTTCATGTCTGTGAAATGTGTGATTTAAGTTGATGGTGCTCTTTAAAAGTAGACGAGTTAAAGCCCAGTGTTCTTCATCACTGCCTCCTGTGTTCTCTCCTGTGTGTAAATCTGACCGGACTGGATTGAAAATCGAGTCCCATTTGCTGCAGCCGTCTGCCTCGGGAGGCTGTCTCAGTGTGTGTGTTGTTACCTGGCCTGTCCACCTGTCTGCCTCCGTACACCAGCGTGGCTCCCTCCTTCACTCCGACCTCACAGTACTCCAGCAGCTTGTCCATGTGGGCTTTGTGATTCTGGGGGCCATGGTCTGTGGAGCGGTCCAGAGGGTCTCCAATCTTCATCTTCTTGATCTCTTCCACCTTAACAGGGAAATGACGGTGAATACAAACAATAAAAATGCATTGTGGGAAGCGTGGGAGCCAGTGTTTCTGTATCTTGACCCATGCTAGTTAGGATATCAACTATTGTCTGTTTTAATGAGTCCCCCGGCTGTACAGAATCACCCTTTAATGCACAGTATGTCTTATAGTTTATGTAATGTTTGAGCTCACTCACCACTCTGCTGATGAACTCATCATGAATGGACTCCTCCACAAACAGACGTCCAGCAGCGATGCAGTTCTCGCCTTTGTTGAAAAACACAGAGCTCATTCCCTGTGGAGCAGCACACACACAAACACACACACACAAAATTTAAAGCAACACTTTTGAAAACAAACTGCATGTCATCAGAGATTTTGATATTTAACATTTTACTTTAAGTCCCCCTTTATAAACAGTATACACACATGCACTATAAACACTTTCAGTGTTTATATTGCAAAATATCAGACATATTTAATAATAACAGTTGCTTAGGTTAGGTTTGAAATGATGTCATGACACACTTGAGTAACTCAAATTGTAAAAATCAAATCAAAAAAAGGGAATTCTTTGCACAGAAGGTTCATTTAATCCATTTAAGTATTTACAGCACACTCTGTTTTGCACACAGATGATTATTATAGTCGGACAGCTTGTGTTTAAAGTGTTCATCACAGCAGCAGAACTTAGAGTCTTGCGTCTAGCCTCCAATCTCATCTAATTCTAACAGCCAGTGAAACTACTTGTCAGAGATAATGCATGACATATTTCATTCCTTTGTCTTGTTTTGTGAAGCTCATTGGTCACATGGAATAGAGCTTTGTAAAAATATTCAAATGCATTAAACAGAGGTACAAGTACATCTATTTTATAATCACCTGAGTGAGGCAATATTTGTCTGCATCAGAGTGGTTAAGGCTTAAACTCATCACACTCTTCACAGGGTTGTGCTGGGGCACATTCTGAAACTGAACTGAACTGAACTGAAACTTCTGCTTTTGCTTAACCTTTTCAACTCTGCACAGAAATTTCTGTCTGTCACAGGCTGATACTGTGTATCATATGAAACTAGAAGATGTGAGACATCCATGCGTGCTTATTGTTAAGATGGATAAAAACGCTTCAAAGTTAGGCTAACTTTTGGTGAGGGGAAAACTACCATGGCCATCAAAGGTCTCCCTTGACCTCTGACCTCAAGATATCTGAATTAGTCTCCCTTTTACTGACACGCCCACATTAGGCTAATAATAAACAGTATAAATGCGTTATTTTCACCTATTCTATTTAAATGTGTCTGCATCTTAGGGTCACTAAAGAGCGCTGGAATTGCATAAATTTTTGTCTGACAAGAAAGCTGAGCCTGTTGTGGATTCAATGAGCCCAGCTGTATTAATGCATGATGAAACTTGACCTGAGAGTATAAAATGACCTACAGTGACCTCTGTGATAGTCTGAGCCTCAACCACAAACTAGAGACCTTTGGATTGATGGCTGTCCTAGTTACGCTGACAATAGAAGTGTCTCTGAGCAATCCCCAGATCAGAAATGCTCAATCTCCAAAATTTTCTATGGTGTTCCTCAAGGCGTTGGTGTCTTAATATGGTATTTTGGAGGGATTTTTGTTCAATCATCATCGTATACTTTGATCATAAAGTTCTGAACCCTTGTACACTTGAACACTTGAAACTTCAAAAATGTAAACAGGTGCCGTAAGAAAACACAATGTGCTTTCTATGCTGTCTCCCCCTAAAGATCCTCTGTCCTCCTGGTCAATGGTAAGAAGTGAGGTGGTGGAAGAGGTTAAAAAATAAAACATTACTGGAGGTGAACTTTCTGTCTTCTGAAAAATGTACCGATTGAACAGCTTCTTATAAAATAATCAGTCTTGCTGTCTCACCATGCGGACAGCCTTGTCCATGTCACAGTCACTGAAGATGATGAGAGGAGACTTCCCTCCCAGCTCCAGAGAAACCTTCTTCAGGTTACTGACGGCACAGCTGCAACAGGACAAAAAGGGGCATGAAGTCTCAGCTGACAGTTTTGTCAACAAATGAGAAATGAGTCTGTCGGTTCAAACCTCTTCATGATCTGCTTGCCGATCGGCGTGGAGCCAGTGAAGCCCAGCTTGCGGATGTCAGGGTGGTCTGACAGACGCTGTCCCACCATCCCACCTGCAGGAGAGGGACGCGCAGAATGAATCAATGAGAGACAAAGGGTATGATCAGTCAGGTTTTCTTTGCACTATCAAGTTTCCTTCACCTCATGACATCAAGGACAGACATCAAGTGGTTTGGAAAAAAGGACTTTGTGTATCCAGTGTTTGTGTTACCTGAGCCTGGCAAAATGTTGATAACTCCTTTTGGAATGCCAGCTTTCACTGACAGCTCAGCAAACTTCAGTGCTGTCAACGGAGTGACCTGTGAATGTTGGAAATAATGTACGAAACATGACAAGGTCCATTCAACTGGATGGAATAAGAATATTCATGTAAAGAAACATTGTTATTATTGTAACAATGAATCAGTTTAACACTTCATTTAAAGTGAGTGTGTGTGTGTGTGTGTGTGTGTGTGTGTGTGGTGTTGTCACCTGTGCAGGTTTAAGAACGAGTGTGTTTCCAGCTGCGAGGCAGGCGGCGCTCTTCCACGCCAACATCATGAGAGGGTAGTTCCACGGGATCACTATGGCACACACACTGTCTCACAAAACACACAATATGAATCCATGAACAGATTAATCTTAATAAGTATACATTAAAAAATAAAATGCCAAATAAATACATATTAATACTTCATATTCTTTTAATTATTGAAAAAATAAACTTATAAATAAATAAATACATTTAAAATATATGCATTACAAACCCTAAATAAATAAGTAATCAAAACAACTAAACAAACATTTTAAATTATTAATATTTTACTTATCAAAAATATATTTAAATATTTATAAATTAAAAATACATTGAAAAAATAAAAAGATTAATAATATAAATAAAATAATAAATAAACAAATAAATAAATATCTTTTAAAACTTATAGTAAAAATAATCTTTAAAAAATAATTAAAAACACTAAATGAAAAAGACTAATAATAAAAATAAAGTAAATAAATACATTTAAAAATTTAAAAACATTTGTAAAAAACAATATTTATAAATGAACAAACAAACAAACAAATAACATTCATTTAAAAATCATAATAAATATGCATATAGATAAACATCATCTGATAGGATCACACAGCTGACAATAATCCATTAACAATAGTCAACTACAGAAAGCTTTTACCCCAGAGGTTCTTTCTTAGTGAAGGTCAGGTTGCGATTGGGCCGAGCCTGGTTGATGGGGATCGTCTTGCCCTGAAACAAACAACAACATTTACCTCTGCTGTCATAATCAGTGCTGAACTCTGTGAGAACTACAGTCTGTGTGCCTGAACGTTAACATACCTGGATCTTGTCACACCAGCCGGCGAAGTATCTGAAGGTCTGGATGGACATGCCCACGTGTGTCTTGAGGGCCAGCGTGTACACGGCTCCCGAGTCGATGGACTCGATGGTGGCCAGCTCCTCCTGGTGCTCCTCCATCAGGTCTGCAAGTCTGTGGGGTGGAGGACAGAGGGGACAGACTGTGAGCTTTTTTTCCCCCAAGAGTTATGTCTGAGAGGACAAAATGCAAACATGAATCAGAGTGTTTTCTCTGATCATATAGTCCCACTGTCGTCCTCTAGGTGGAGCTACTCACTTGAAAAGCAGACTTCCTCTGTCTCTGGGGTTCATCCTGCCCCAGGGTCCATTCTCATAAGCTTCTTTGGCAGCTGCCACCGCCCGGTCCACATCCCCCACCGAGGCGTAGGACACTTTACAGATCACCTGGTGAAGTGATCACACAGTTCAATTCAACTAAACTCTGTGTGTGTGTGTGTGTGTGTGTGTGTGTGTGTGTGTGTGTGTGTCTCTGTCTGTGTGACC
>JAJHUR010136028.1:1266-28848 GCA_027495735.1 Lutjanus campechanus | reverse complement strand
ATTTGCAGGCCAGGGCATCTCTGCAGCACTACAGTGCTTCAGTAAAATGTTGTTCTGGAACACGCTTCATTTATCAAACAACTGCAGCTTCTGTGATTTGGATATTGCACTTGGTGATAATGCGATTTCGATGATATTTCGATTAACTGTGCAGCCCTCGTCACATACAAGGCTTTGGAAAACAGAGAGACAACACAGTGCATCTGCCAGGTCTCCCTGGAGGCATTTGGTTTGCAGTAGGGTGGAAGCCTACAGGGATACCACAGAAAGTGTAAACACTGGTGTTGACAGCCATACATGGCTGGGCTTGGATTGATTTTTTATTTAAATGTGATTAAATATGTATTGTATAAGCTTGTCTATACTTGGTAGGCTTAAGGGAGGGGCAGCCACAGAACACAGTGTAGATATCAGTATAAAATAAGAAAGATGTAATAAGTAAAAGCTGGGATAAAGTCCAGTACTCAACTGTGTGCCATAAACACTTGGTGCCTCCGCTCACAACAAACTTATCTGGTGCCTTGCCATGAAACAGGAAACTACAACAGGTCTAGAGACTACAGTATGTGTAATGACTAACATTTCACACTTTTTCCTCATTCTTCTTACCTGAAGTCCTGTCTTGTTTTGCTCACATAAATCTCTCTTACTGAATACTGAAATATAATATTATTTTCCAAAGCCCTTGGAGATGTTCATATATGTTGAAACACTGCTTATTGAAGGCATTTGCACTTTGAGTGGTGGCGTGAGCAAAATGACAATAGAGAAAAACAGTAGCCACAACTGGGAGTCGTGAGAGAAGCACGGCCAAAATTATCAGCGAAATATTCTCAGTGTGAATGATAAAGAGGTGCGACATTCCCCTTACTGTCGCTGTGCCAGGACCTTTTTTTAAACAAAGGGAAGCATGTCATCATCTACTGCCCAGCCAAAAGCAAAGAGTCTGGATAATGTATAGGCTAAGGACCGGTGGACTGATCTTTTTAGGGCAGGGCAATATATCTATCTATATCGTGACATGAGACTAGATATTGTTTTAGATTTTGGATATCGTTATATCATGATGATATGGCATAAGTGTTGTCTTTTCCTGGTTTTAAAGGGTGTATTATAGTAAAGTGATATAATTTTCTGAACTTACCAGACTGTTCTAGCTGTTCTATTATTTGCATTTGCGCACTTAGTTGCTAGTAGAGCCTGACCAATACTACTTGCCCAATACTGGCCTATCACAGCTATATCAGTCTATATTGGTATCAGCATAAAGGATGTCTGATATACACGAGTATAAAACCTCTTTCTTTTTACAGAATAAAATGCAGATTGTTTTTTGTTGTTGTTGTTTTCATTTTTTGCATTACAGGCAGCGATTTATATATATTTGATCTACTTCTGTATTTTTATCTATAGTTATTTAGAATCACTAAAAATACTGGTGACACTTCATTTTTTCAATGACCTGATGTCTTTTGTATAATAAAGTGTATTGTTGAACAATAAAATATCCTGCTTCCATAACATATCTTTGTAATAAGTGTTTGATAAGCACATTTGAGTGATCATGGCAAAAAAGTGTGATTATGCATATATTAAATATACTGTATATTATATTCTGTATAAAGTGTATCAGGTGATATATCAATATCAGAATTTTTTTACTCCCTGAAATCGGTATGGCTGCCAAAAATCCAATATCTGGGCTCTACTAAACAAGCAGAAAAATAAGTCAACACCAAGACTGGTCATTTATAACAGATATGTCGGGCAATATTATTGGCTTAGCACAGGTATATTTTTTGCAAAACATAAGCTGATGCAGATTTTTTTTTCTTTTTTGTATCATACATAGGAATTTATGTATAATTGATCCTTTTCTTGAGTCAAGTTTTTGTGTTTTTTGTTTGTAGTTCTTCACAGTTATTAAGTATACCAGAAAAAACTTACTGTTTCTGCGTCCTGATATCATATTTGAAAAATAAGTATGGGCTAATATATTGATAACTGATTTTTTTTTTACTCCCTAATATCATTACTGGCCCCAAAACTCCAATATCGGCTGGGCTCCACTGAATAAGCAGAAAAATATGTCAGTGCCAATACTGCCAGACAGATAGACTGATTGGAAGATATTATTGGTCTAGCACAGCTGCATTGGTCTGTATTAGAATAGAAGTTATTATTATGTCTGAGATTTTTTTCCCTTTTATTAGTTTTATAGGCAGCATTTTATATAGGCAAATATTTTTTTTTTATTTGAGATGTCCTAAATTGGAAGTAAAAGTTTACTGTTTTAGTCCTCTGATGTCATTTTGGACAATTGAGTCCAAAACAAATATCCTATTTTGATTACATATTTTTGTCATATGTTTTTGAATTGACAGATTATGGCAAAAACGTATGTTTGTATATATATATATACACACACACTCTATATTCTGTAAAAAAAAGAAGATGAGCTGATATATTGATATCAGCATTTTTCCACTCCTCAATATCGGTATCAACCCCACAAATTCAGCATTGGTCGGGCTCTAACAATTTAGATACTTAGACTGAATAGTTTGGGGTACTGATAGTTCACACAAGGCCAAGAAACTGTCACATCACTTTGGACTCTTGTAACTTGGGATAGGCATCGGTCATCATTTTGGCATTTTACACGGTAAACTGACTGTAACTGGCAAATGTACAATAACTCAAGCAATGACACTATAGTGAGCTGCAGCCCTGCGTGTTTATATGTGCAACAGCATCAAAATGTGTGATTCCAACAAGTCGATTAGCAGCAGCTGCAGTAGTGTCTAATCTCATTTAAATCAGGACAGCTGCTTAAGGTGGCATCTTGCGGGCCTAGCTAATGTTGATGTGGCCTAAGAAATGTGTCTCAAAGCAGCAGTAAAACATGCCGGGTCACACTGTCCGCTGCCCTGCATGTGCACACAGTTGAAGGCAGGCAGTCAGTCAGATTATCAGTCAGCTGCTCACCTGAATTTTGACGATGCCTTGCCGAGACCCAATGCATCGGTTCTGCTCGCTCTCCCATATCCTCCCGCCTCAGCCTCGCTGTCCCCGACACCGGCTCAGGGTTTGGGGGATGAATTCATGAAGTCTCACCGATAGAATTACAATAACCGTACAGACGTCATTACAACAGCAGGATGAATGAACCCAGAGGCATCAAAGAGCCGGGGCTTCCTCGGTTAAATGACGGGTGTCAGGCGAACCTGGTACATGCCATCAAAGACCGTAATGCTCAATCAAACGGTCGTTTTCCAACCGCCACACACTGACGGCTCGGCTCTCCGCTTTAATTGCAACACGTCGTCGGCTGTGGCAGTTCACTGAGTGTGGCTCGGTTTCACGTCCCTCCGTCGGTGCACGGCGTGATGGTTTCTATCCACAGAAGATAACAGTACCTCGGGTTTGACGAACAAGACGATTCTCACACTGTAGTCAGTAGCTTGTGTGTGCCATCAGCCGGACAACTCCCGAACCCCGGCACGGCACGGATAGCAGCAAAACGGAGGGAGCATTTCCCGAGAATCTGGCCAAACCCCTCGGACATTTCTCCCACAAAATACGTACGAATTCGTTATTCCCCTTCCGTGTTTGGCTGCGCAAATCCCATACAACGATCTGTTTACGCACACCTGACTCGGTTTTGTAAATGGCAGACCGCAGACACTTTGGAGATCCTGCGGAGAAAGGGCGCCACTGGTGGTTTGTGAATATCAAGGAATCAGCTACCGAGTCAAAGAGAGCAGTGTTTTCCGAGAGGCTGCCGCTCCCCTCCGTGAAGTCACCCAGAAAGACCCTGAGGGGGGTTTATCTTGTTTGTTCAGTTACGCTCTCCACTTAAAAGAAGCTGTCTGATCTGGACGCCGTTGGTTTAAAAAGCAAAAAACACCACTCGGTTATAGTGAAGGCAATGCAAAAATGTTATTAGCAGATTTGATTGGGTCTAGTTGTGCCAGTGCGCATGCGCAGATTGGTACATCAAAGTTCGTTACCACAGCGACGACTCCGCGATGCAGGCAAAGCTCGACTGTGCGGTAATAAACATGACGTTTCAAGCTGTATTTTATCAAAAATGTAATCAAACATGTATTTAACACTATCAAAATAATTAAATTTCATGTCGCCATATATATATGGAAAGGCTACCTTCAAAACAGAATTTATTTTTCGACTGAAAACCCTAATTATTTGGTAGCGTTCAAAAGGTAAACCTTTATTTGCGACACTCTCGCGAGATTTGGTCATTTTGTTCATTAATTGGGCACTTAATGAAGTTTATAATATAATATTAGGTTTTATTGAAACGCCAAGGTTAAAGTTTGTGTATCTGTAGGGACAGAGAACACTTGGTTAGGGTAGGAGAAAGATTTTGTTTTAGGTGGAAATATTCACTCTCGCGAGATATTTCGCGGCTCTGGGTTTCCCTTCTAGACACGACGCATTTTTTCTTATGTGGTTTACATACGATAACTAATTGGATATTAACTGACATAAAAGAGGGAATAAGAATAAGGATGTTATAGCCTACTTGACTTTCAAGCAAAACGTTCGACTTCTGTTTGACAAGTTCGGGTTTCTTTCTTTTTAATGCTCTTTATTAAATAAAAGTACAAAAACACCCAAGTGACATTTGGTCACAATAAAGGAAACAAGACATATATAATATCTAGAGGGCATTATTCGTAGATATAAATACACAAGCCAACTTCCTTGATAACCGTCTTGTTTTGGGAGGATAAAATAATATGTATTACTGGATTTCATTTTCGAATACAGCAAATAGCCTAGCCTAAATGTTTGGTGTTATTCAATTTGTATTTGTGGATATGAAATTCTGAAAAGAGAGTGATTAGATTTAGGTTTATCTGACTCTGGCGGTGTCTTTTACGTCAACCAGTACGTATTTGACAGCCAGGTCCGTGCATTACCGATTGCTATCTTGACATTACCATCATCTTTGGGTCGACGTATACTGGGCGTGGATCCACGTCACGTCATAAAATCTACACATAATAGGTGTAGTGTCATCTGTCAAAAATGCAGGCAGACAAGCGACAGCTATGCCAACAATTTGTTAGAAATTAAATGCATGAGAAAAACCTCATCAAAACAGTTGGTCCTGTACAGTCACAGGGATTTCTCACTTTCTCACAGCCTGCTGCCAAGACTGCTGACCTCAGGGCTCAGGGTTATTGGGCAAGCATCTGTCAGCTGTCTGAAAATAGAGGCAAAGCAGCCTGTAGTCGGTGTGTCCATTGCAACAGGACTAATTTTAATAAATACATATGAAATATATGTTTGGGAATAATGGCTATAATGTAAGAATCAGAATCAGAAATACTTAATTGAAAATTGTTAGCATTACAATTGCACCCATTCAAGAATATATATATATATATATATATATATATATATATATATATATATATATATATATATATATATATAAGCATTTAGAAATATAGAAATTAAGATAGAAATCTTATATAGAGATAAAATATGTAAAAATAAAGAATGTGTTCATAATACATTATACATTAAACTGTACACAGCAGTAGAAAAAAATAGAAACAAGAGGTGTAAAAATATGTAAACAACAGAAATATACAAAAAATATACAGAGCAGTGGTACACATAATAGTATAAAACAACAGTAATGCTGAAGATGGGGGACAAGTGTGATAGGACACCTGTATTATAATAAGAGTATAGGCTGATTTAAATGCACAGCATAAATAAATGCAGTCATGATACCTGTGTAGCCTATATTGTTAGGCCAGTATTGCACATATGAAGATAGATGAAATATAAATAATAATCTTCTGCTGAAGATTCTTATGATGGGCTTCTGATGACATGACATGACATGACATTTAAATAACGAATAAGTAGCTACTGATAGTGTTGAAGTAAGTCCAGGTCAGTCTCAGTGTGACAGACACTGAGGGAAGAGTTGTAGAATTTAATAGCCACAGGTTGGAATGACTTCCTGTGCAAGAAACAGATATTGCTCTGAATATTTACAATGCAACATCTCTCATATTTTATAGCACATTTGTATTTACAGGGGCAGACATGATGCAGGGTGACTCCCCCTCATAGAGGCATGCGACATGACTCATTTCCTAACAAGATGACTGAATAAGTTTTATGGGAACTGACAGAAAATGAAGGTAAGTGGTGTCACTCGGTTATTTGTCATTGTGCTGAGTGTCGTTATTTTTCTCAACAATGTAATAACAGTGATCTGGCTCTGTAGGCCTACTGCATTTTTTACCTGTCTTAGTAGTACATAAGTCAGTGTGAGAGCCTTCTGATTTGTTGTTGTAAATTATTAGTTTTCAGCTATAATTTGGAGTTTACATCCAGGGTTGGGTCAGATTATTTTAAAATATTTGTCACTTACTGGATACAAATTACAGTGCAATTTTTGTAATAAGTGAAATCCATTGGATTACAAAAATTACAAACTGAGCTCCACAGATATAATTTTTTCTCCTTAAACATTTCAAAACATTTTCAGTGCAAATAAAAATTCATAGGATTCTTTTTCCCCATGAAGAAAGTTTCATAATTTTAAAATTTCCGTATTTTAAAGACATAATAAAAAATGTGATTAAATAATCCTTGACAATGTAACTATAATATAATTGCACATTTGTTCAAATGTAATCTATGCAGACTAGAGTTATTTCTTTTTGTTAATCTCATTACATATTATTGATTACATGTAATCTGTTACTACCCAACCCTGACTACATCAATGGATGAACAGTGTAGTATTTGTAACCCTGTCATTCTGTTCTTTCTCTGTTAAAAATGTGGGGACTGTGTATAAAAAGGATTATGATTCATACACAGACTGCCAACAGAATGGTCATAAACACGATCAAACACACCCAGTAGTCTCAGTCAGCATTTTAATTATACTAATTGTTTAAATTAAAATCAAATGTCTGTGAGTAGAGAGCCAAAACAAAATACTTGCAAGTACAGGGTTCCTCAAAGTGATCAGACAAGATTATTTTCACATAAACCTATGTGTAACATGTATTATATCTCTATAGAGATAATCAAACACTAAACCTTGCCATAAAATAACCCTTTTTGCAGTGCTAAAAACTCACTGGATTAAGATTTTTTTCATACTGGCTCTAAAACCCAGGATGTAATCAAAGCATAGACTCCCCCTATTTTAAGGAGCAGATGGTACATCCCAGTCTCTCCTCCTCTCCCTCTCTCATTCTCCTCCCTCCTGCTCTCAGTGTCCTCCATCTCTCCGCTTTCTCTCATTTTCTTATATTAAGGACATTGTGACTTTCAAAGACCGCTGCAGTTCCTCCTTCATCTGTTATCCTTCTTACCTCTACAGAGAGATACAGAGAGGTATGTAATTCCCATATTTCCTCTCATCACATCACTGCAGGATTTAATTGGGAGCATTTTCATGAAGATGTGTCCAGCCTACATTCTGTAAATCTGCGAGCCGCTATGATGCATCCAGTCAATTTTAGAACTGTTTATTCCTCTTAATTCTCTTCCCTCATTTGCATTTTCACTGATTTCCTCGCAGTCATTGTGGTCCTTATTTCTCTCCTCCATCTTGTCCTCCATTTATAGTACATATGACTCATGCAGTTTTGCAGTGAGGCAACGGAGAGCAAGAGCTCTGTTTTGCTCTCTACATGTTATTGCATCTGGATTAGGCTGTTGTCAGGGTTAAAGAAACAGAGATTCAGTCCTTGACTGTGAGTAAGCTCTGCAGCTGCAGTACCATTCCCTTCTCCTCCATTACAAAATGAAAAAGCTTCTCACAGGAAGCTGTCGTAAGATTATTTTTTTCAGTGGAAGCTTATGTCACAGCTGCTGTGACCAAAATAAACAATTCCCTGTCCTCTGAGCATCAGTGTGTTCCCATCAATGTCATCTTTTTCCAAGGTCACATTTAAGGCCTCACTGCCTCATGACTGCTTCACGGCTGTACAGTGAATCGTGGATTTTGAGGGCTCTGTCGTATATGTCAGTGTCTCTTCAGATAACATGATGTCTGAGCCTAATTTAGAGGGATAATCTGGCTGTCTGTTTGCTGTTTTTCTTCAGTGAAGCAGCACGAAGCTGACCTTATAAAGACTCCTCCTGACCAGACCACACCTCTGTCCCTGAGTCCATGGAAGCCAAGGCCAAGACTGGGGCTCCGGCACCCAAGGTGGCATCTAAAGCAGAGAAGAAGGAGCCCGCAGCCCCACGCAAAACTGACCCTGCCCCTGCAGCCCCTGAGCCCGAGCATGCTCCTCCCCAGGATGGAGCAGCAGAAGCCGAAGCAGCAGCAGGTGACGAGGCGGCCTGCGGCACAGACTCTCTGGAGCACCTGAAACCCTTTCTCATCGGTGGTGCCGTTATTGCTGCAGGGGCCATCTTGCTTGGGGTGTTGCTACTGGCGAGGAGAAATTAAAACCAAATCATTCTCTCAAATCGAAGTATTTGTTGGTTGATGAGTTAGAGCATCATTGCTGAGTGGTTCACAGACTATGGTACACATGGGGGATGGGGAGCCACTGTGCATTGCTTTTTTTTTTTGTTGTTGTTTCTTTTTGTTTTTTCAGGCCTGCTTTCACTTGTAGCGAATCAAACTATTCAAGTTTTGATCAAGGCTGTATATGGAGCATATTTACACTTAGTATATGCATGAAGTTGCTTCAATATTGAATCGGAATTGTAATAATATATTTCTTAAAAGAGAACTCACACTTAAAAGCCTGAACTCTCTAAGGGTAGCTTATTCGACTGCTTTATCTTGTTTAATCCAGTTTGCACAGATATTGACATAAGCTTGCAATATTTGTACATTCTTCTTGGAAACAAGCTTGGTTCACTTTGCTCAAAGATCATGAAAAACTGTATTCATAATGTTGACGCTTATAGATATTAATACTGACTATCAGAGTTGTCCTACGTTTTACTTTTAAATAAGACAATTAAAAGATTAGGTCTGAAAAAAACTGGGAATATGCATTGTGATGTATTGCACATATTTTGGCTAAATCAGTGCCAGTGAAAGGATTCAGTTTCAGTTTCTCTTTCTTCAAAGAGAACAAGGCGCTGAATCCCTGTATATCCAAAAAATGTCACATAAACGACAGCACAGTGCAATTATAAAAGATAAGTTTTTCAGTGACAGATTATATAAGCATGCAGTGGTTGGTATGGGATGTTAGGGATTGTTAGAGGTAAAACATGCACAGTATATGTCAGAGAATAATAGTATTGTTACTTCTTGCTGTAGAGTTTTATTTTACTGTCAAATGATGTCACTAATCAATAACCTTTCATGTCTTACAACAACAGCCACAGTCGTGCTGGTTCAATCTGTTTACATCCTACAGTAGATGCAGCTGTAGCAGGCTGAACAGCCATTAGTGTTTCAGTATCAGGTTTAAAGCCTGCTGCCAAAACATTTGAGTTGTTTCTGTCTTCACTGTGCTTTTCTTATGTGTCTTTAGGAGAAATCCTTGTTTTAATTAGTACAACTGTAATGTAATGAGAGCATCCTAGGCTGCTAATAGAATGAAAGTGGACTGTAGATGAACTGTTGTATAGTTTACTCAAAGGGGAAAAAATGTCAAGCAGTAACAATTTTGTTGCTGCGCACACTCACTTGTACAGCTGTACACAATATTGTCCACTCACATGTAAAGCTCATGGGGATGTTGCATAAGTAGATAGCAGAAAGACAGCTCTGACACACGCCATTACTTCAGTTTAGTTATAAGGGTATGCATTTAACACTTTACTGGCCAACAATATCGTATGAACATACCACATTCACCATAGTCAACACCCCAAACACATCCAAAATATAATACGCCAACACCAAAACAAACTTCACCTTACATTGTACAATACAGTGTACCAAAAAAAAAAAAAAAGAAAATCCTATTTTCATAATTTCAACTGCGTATAAATGCAATAATTCAGATAGGACTCCTCATTTAGCACATGTGCTGTAGCAAGTTAAATTATATAAATGATGATGTATATTGTAGATGATAATGTATGATGTTAGCGATGGCAATGATGGTACAGATAATGATGATGATGGGAATGGTTGTTTTTGATGATGACTGTAATGATGATAATGATGGTTATGATATATTTTTGATATATTTCTAACATATTTTCCTTATGCACACTCCCCTCTGCCCCCAAACTCAGAAATGTAAACAAGAAAGAGGTTGTAATCTAACCTTAATTAAAGTCAGTGAACCAGCCCAAGTGAGTATTTATTTGATAATAATCACACTCTTTATTTCAAGTTATGCCAAATTATGGATTATAAATTTGCAGACAGAGCCTCAGCTCTATTACTCAGTTAAAGGTCAAACTGTTGTTTAATTAAATGTATTCATTTGAGTTTGTGTGATTTATTTGCACTGCCAGACACGAAAATAATATGGATATAAAGTAATTTTTACATGTCAGCATGCTGCAACACCCTCTTCAGTTAACTTTTTAAGAATTTTGGTCTTAATTTTATCTTACTAAATCTTAGCAGACTTAGCTTTTGACAAAAGCAACAGAAATATGTATAATCACCTGAAAAATATCCACTGAAAATTAATTATTTAATGTTCATGACCACTGAAATAACATAGTTTGAGCAAACTTGTATTCAGGATGTGAACTCTTCTATTTAGTTATTTTTGACAAAGTTTGCCATTCAGCTGTAAATTATGTTGTACAAGAGGTCATCTTTCCAAACTAGGGTTGTAAAATATTGTGTTTTCCTGAACCACCAGATGAAAATGCTAATGACTGTTTAATCATTAATTATTCATAAGATACCTAACACTTTTAAGTTTTAACATTTTAAGTCAAAGTTTAAGTTGCCTTATTCAACAAATGGCTCCACTAGACATAACAATATCAAATGAGATGTAGTTACTTCCATGACTATTGATTAAACATCACTGAACACATTTCTAATTGGGTAAATTCTTAGTGGCAATTCATTGATTAATGATTAATCATTAACATCCTTACTCAAAATGTTTGCTGCTGCACCATTTTGTTTTGTTTTTCAGTTGTCTTTGTTTTTATTGGCTCTTTTGTGATCAGATCACTTGATTGGCTACAAACATGCAGATGAAAGATTTCTACATTAATTCAAATTGTACTCAGAACTCAACTATGATTTTGAAAGTAACTTAGTAGATTACATGGTGAAATGAATACTTAAGTACAAGTAAAAGTACAGACTTGAAAATTTACTCATAAAAGTACAAGTACCCCAAAAAACTACTTAATTGCAGTAGTTTGAGTATTTGTAATTAGTTACTTCCACCCCTGATTCTAGCTAATTAGCCCTCTACTCAGGTGAAGTTATTGTTTGTTTATGTGTGTTGCCTTACATCAGGAGATGTGTCAAACATCTTGTCAATTCTGTTTATGTCAATCACGGTGTATTTACCAAACTTAACTGTTCAACTTTATTATCAGCAAACCCATGTGGAAATTAGGCTTTTATTCTGAAAGATTCAGACCGGAAGTGTCGCTGTTGTTGCCGCAGGAGAAAACGAGGGAAGCTTCCATCGTTTTCTCGCCCAGAGTATAATCAAATTTAAGTTTTAAGTAAAATACTTTGCTGGAAGGTGAGTCCATAAAACCTGACATTCTTTTAGACCTGACTGGTTTTTGACTGCGATATAAAGAATAGGTCGACTCATGGCAACATATTACTGGCAGCTAACGTTAGCTAAGAGTTTACTGTTGTGCTAATCGCGTGGCTACAGTCTGGGCTAGTTACACCATGGGACTTACGCATTAATCTGTCAAGAAATGACTCTGGGAAAACAGCATTAGAACTGCCTATAGAAATACCTATAGGTACACAAACCCCTTTAGATTAAGACTTTTGTCGTTAATCTCTTTATTGAAAACGCCTTTAGTAGCTAGAATGTTAGCAAACACCGATGTTAGCTTCAATGCTACCACTGTTACCGCTCGTAGCGGGGGGGTCGCGTTCATTTTGCTACAGAAGTTAGTTAATAGTTGTTTTGCAGAGTGCATTTTAACTTTACATTCATTAGCTGATAGAAGCCAGATAGCTATCTTAGTTGTTTTGCTACTTGCTACGATATAACAGGGTTATGTGTCTTTGTTCCCAGGTGTCCCACAATGATCATCCCTGTCAGGTGCTTCACGTGTGGGAAGATCGTGGGTAACAAGTGGGAGGCATACCTCGGCCTACTTCAAGCCGAGTACACTGAAGGGTGAGATGAATACCTGTTGTCTTCTCACTTTGCATTAACGCTACATCTCCAGATGTCGCAACTACTTGCAAAAAGGAATTACAATTTAATCAAGTTATTCACCGCTGCATTGTAAATGACATAAATCTACCTTATCTTTTTTGTAGCACTTGAATTGTCAGTAAAGCTTTAATTAAAACACTAAACAAAGTGGATGAGAACAGCTGAGGAAAAAGAATTTTCTTGAAGCAAGCAACACACACATACACCATTGTTCATTTCCTGTATGGTTTCAAGCTGTCTATGGTCAAACTTGAATGCAATGATGGAGTGAATAATAGTGTTTACCTGAGGCCATTTAGGCTGCTGTCCTGACTGTTGTCTGCAGTAATGTCCATGCACTTTACTTATTTATTTGGTGAACTGTATGCCCTGCATTAGGACTAACATTACGTCCTCTTTTCTTCTTAAGTGATGCCCTTGATGCCCTGGGCCTGAAGAGGTACTGTTGTCGGAGGATGCTTCTTTCTCACGTGGATCTTATTGAGAAATTGTTGAACTATGCACCGCTGGAGAAATGATTGTACCCGACCATCCTCAACAACTGCATGGACTTTGTGGGGCTGTCACATGGACAGATTCATGTTATTATATTTATGTGTGACAACAAATGTTGTCTACATTGAAGACTGTGGGACATTATTTTGTGCACACATTTGATAATGCTTTTTTTTTTTAAAAATAAAATGTGAAATGAAAGTTGCCTTTATTACTGGATCATCTAGTTATTGCAATATTTCCTTCAGAACTAGAAGTGAAAATGACTGCTTTGCATTAAAGCAAAACAGGACCTCAAATCTTGAAGAAAGTTGTTGGTAATTTTATTAATTTCTGTACTTATTTAAGAGACTACATAAGTAAGAGACCCAGAGCTGCCCTGAAAATTGGTTTCACTAAAAACTGGTTTGCAGTGCATGTGAATTACTGTCTAATACTGCAGTAAAAGTATGAATGATCTATCAACAACAATAAAAATACATAGTCATTAAGGTGTTTTGACTGTGACAAGTTCAAATAGTTTTTAGTGTCTTACTGATATCTGAAAATACTAGATGGCAAGCTGATGCAATATGGCCTTAATGCCTGAAGAAATAAAACACCGTATATTTTCAGGGAATGTTTTTTAATTTGTAGATTTAATACAAAAGAAAGTGTTGAAAACATTACACTACATTACAGTTATTAAGAGGTGTTCCCGGGCATGCAAGCATTGTAGTCTCATGTCTCAGCAAAAAAATCTACAACCACATTTTTTTTCTTCAAGCAGTTAAAAGTCCCAGTATGTACAGACGACTGGAGAACAAAACAAGTACACTTTAGACTTTTGGAGATAAATCTTCAGTCTCACCTTAGATTCCTCCAGGTTTTTTTAAAAATACAGTTTGATGCAGAAACAAAAAGTCCTGTCTTCGCTCTGCTTCATACTTAAACTTCAGTCTGGGGATTAAAAAAGACAAAACAAAACTGTTAGTTAAGAGTTAATCGTCCCTACAAATACAGCATTACTGAAAACATTTTTTCTGCTGCATTTTATGCTAATTACTGTGATTCATAAAACTGTAGGACACAATAAATCAATTGAAAAGCTTTCTCACGCATCACTCTTAAAAGTTATGCATATGCTCCAGCTCACTATGTACTGAGTTAAGCCATGCTAGTTCTATTCATACACACATACCGACAAGAACACTGTGAAATATGATGATGATGATGATGAGGTATTAAGTCTGGTGACATAATGGGTTGCTGACTTTTCATAGTTCAATGCACGGTAAGACCTTTGTACTAAAAATAACTACTTTGCTGGCCCTCACTTCATGAACTATAATCTGTCAAAAAGGTTTTGGATGTGTTGAAATGGCACATTCTTTTAATGGTTTATCCAATACAGCTTAAAACCTTAAAATAAACCTGACAATGTGCACTCTTGAGCCACATAAATGAATACAGGGATAAATACAGGATGTTTTATTGAAATGAATCACATGCCAAACAAAATTATGTTTATATTTTATGGTGACTTCACTATTTTATTCAATCACAATTACAAGATTCTTTGAAATAACCGCGCTACCTTTGTGAAATATAATAGGAAGTACATTTTGTATCATTTTAATTTTTTTTAATGTATATTAAAACTTAATTTAATCAGGTAGTCGAGATCAAAATCTGTTTCCCAAGACACGGGAGAAGAAAGTAGAAGAAACATAACCGATAAGACACAACAAGACACAGACAGTCACAGAAACATGTGGAAACAGCACCAGACAGTCACAGACATCTAGTCCTTATCAAGTTCAGTATTTACTCGTGGAGTATCAGAGGAGTTAGTGAGTCCTGGGATCTGGTCTGATGAACTGATGATTTAAAAAAATAATAAAATAAAATTTATATTCAAGAAGAGACGTAATATATTGAGGTACAAACAAAAATGATTTTCTTTGACACTATCAACTTATATTACTGTATTTTATGATAGTAACGCAGTATTGGGGTCACTAAGCCAGTCATCTTAAGGCAGTTGTATGGGGAAGACTAGCCAACAGCAGTATGGCTCTGTTGTATTAAACCCATTACATTTAGGAAGTTTCAGGCAGTCTCTTCTGTTGTGGTCTTGATGTACTTCAAAAACACACAAAAAATTATAAAACCTACGAAGAAACTCAACAATGGAACTGATAATCAAACACTTACAATAATGAAATAGTCTTCTAAATGAAAAGGTACAGGTATATAAATTAAGTAGGCCTATTTGAATTATAGGGAAGCTTACCAAGTTAACGGTATCTGTCTCTGTGATCTCGGTGATCTCTGTGCCTTTCCCGTTCCCGTGATCGTTCCTTGTCCCTCTCCCCGCTCCAGGAGCGTTCTCTGCGTCTTCGAGACATTCCTGAACTCTCCCAACCAGAGGAATCTTCTCTGTCACGTTCTCTGTCACGCTCTCGATCTCTGTCCCGCTCTCTATCTCTGTCACGACCCCTGTCCCGGTCTCTGTCATCATCCCCAGAACGACTGCTACTCCTGCAGAGAAATGAATTTGTAAGATGCTGAATGATAAGACAAGCTTATGCTAGTTCCATCCTGAACAAGATGCATCATGTCTCGGGAGTCCTGATGCATAATTACACAAACCTGTAGCCGTAGTTGCCCTGGATAGAAACTAGACAGTCTTTAAGTGAGGTGACCAGGGCTTGGCAGCGTTCATCTCCAAACACTCTGGACTGCTTTATGATGGCAATGGCAGTTAATAGAGTCTCCATGGCCACCCGTAAGTCTCCTGCAGTAGCAATTGGACAAATTAGATGTGAGAGACAGTTACTTTTAAGTAGTTAAGTTGTCAGCGCTCTTAGGGTTATAGGGTTAATAAAAATGTTTAAAAAACTGATGACAGTTACCCCACACATATGGTAATATTAGGCAAAAAATTAAAGCACTCATCCATTTGGATTAAAGCTACAGAAAGATTGGAAATCAACATCATGAATTTGTTGTGATTCACTATATTCCAGTTCACCCAGAATAGATTATACTCCACCTTTAGAGCAACCCTATTCTACTTAAAGTTACACAGGGAATTTTTATCAGAAGTATTGCATTTGCATCAGGCAAATTCAGTTACTAAATTTAGTTGCTCACTTTCAGTTTTGTTTAATCACACTGCTAGAACATCCAGCAGTGAGGAATATGAGAGTCTGGTGTAAAGGTGACAAACATTTTCTAACATTTACATTCTTTGCAACACCAACATCCAGAAAAAAAAGCTACAGCCGGTATTTGAACATCTTTGCCACGTTTTGTTGTTGTGGATTTAGAAGAAACCATCTGTAGACCTCTAAGATAACAATTGTATCAAAGCACAGATCAAGGAAATGTTTTTAAAAGAACTGCACTGAATGTTCCCAAGAGCACGCTAGGTTCTATAGTTCATGTAAAACCATCTCTGCTATCCAGTCTTTATGGTATAGTGGCTCAGTGTAAGCCACTCACATAAATGACATGTGCCTCGAGTTGCCAAAAAGGTAACAAACAGACTCTTGGAGAATGTCAATAAGCTTTGATTGTCTACTCTTGTGCATTAATACTAAATCCTATGTCAGGAGGTGAAAACAGCTATTATTCATCAACTGACAACTGTAATCCATAAAATGAAATGCAGAGGTTTTAGTACTATGCTCCAGTGATGCTTTTCAGTGACAGGGACTGGAACATAGGATCGAGAGAATAAACAGATAAAACGAATACAAGGAGGTCGCTTGAAGAAAGAAGCACCAGCACACACACCTGGACTGGAATGAGGATTCACCTTGACCCATGGCACAGGTGGAGGCATACCTGTGAATCTGGATGCCCTGAAAACCTACTTTAAAGCTTCTTACTCTGAAAGATGGGGTTCTACATTATATATAATAAATATTAGAAATAATGCATTGTCTATAATTTTATATTTTTGCATATTTTTACTGTCAGTTTTCTATTTATGTTTCTTGACTTGCAGTGCTTGTTTTCTTGCTTTTCTTGTTATTTTCCCACTTACTGTGTTGCACCAAAACACCAAAGAAAATTCCTTATACAGTTAACACAATTTTTTCTGTCAAAGTTACAACAAGCTTGGTTAGTTGCATGACAAATTTTCTGTTTTGTGTTTTTGTCTGATCTCTTCTCTCTGGTTTGAAGAAGGCTAGGCCAGATGGAAAAAGGTGATGTCATGTATTTCTATGCATTAAATTAACAACATTTGAATCGAATGTGATGACAGCTGTGGAGTTTTTTCTTGTGTTGCCAGGCCACTGTCTATCAGATTAGATCAAACCACAACCACATAGTCCTGATAAAGCAGATTAGAAAGCTGAGTATTATTATTATTGCTTATTTAGTAATGAATACTGATTTGAAACCAAATTAAAAGAAGCTTTCAAAAATAAAAAGAAGTGTACTGAATAAATGGTCTACTAGTAAATGACATGGTTCTCTGGTGTTTTGTCATTGATAAATCCAAAAAGGTAATATGTAAAAAGAAATGTGTGCTTTGTCATTATCAATGAACTGTGCTACAAAGACTGTAGTCAATTTTAGATTGTCTTTAACATAAAAAAATAGCAAGAAATGATGCTAACTGTATTTACTGTCTACTCTACAGCTCTTTGTTTTGATATTTTCCTGCCAGTAATAAGTAGGGACCAGTCCTCTCTCCACATGGCTTATTAAGTTTTGTGTTCCTTCTTCCACTTCTCAGAATCGGGTCAGCTGCACTTACCAGCTGTTGCTCCAGACACAGCCTTGGTGATGGCAGTACTGGCAACTGCTCTATTTCTGTTCATCAGCTCCTCAAAATCTGCATCTGTACGTTGAGACGTGTGTCTGAAAAACAGACAGATTGCTGTCATGCTGACTGACAGAATTCTTTAACCATCAAAAACAGCTGATTGCCATGACAAAGATGCTGCATCTTATCTTTATTATATGCACATTCTGTTCTTTTATATTCTCATCCTGGTCTTTTGGTTCTTTAAAGAACCACTTTCCACAACAATATTATCAGGTTTCATCTTATCTCACTTGGGAAAAAACATGTTATTGTTAATGGCTTGCAGTAGCTACAAATATAAAACAGTGTGTGTTCTTACTTTTGTTGGCTGTAAGCTTTGCTGCTGTGCCCGTCCTGTGGTGGATTGACGAATGTTGGATTTATATGGAGACTGGGAGGTGGTTGGCCAGGACCATGGATCGGAGGGGGTGGGAACAAAGGTGGAGGTAGGGGTCGAGGCATGTTTGGTGGCATGGGTGGGAAGGGAGGAGGTGGCTGACCAAGAAAAGGGCTGGGTAATGAGGGAAACCTGTTTGCAAGGGGGTGTGATGGAAAAAGTGGAGGTATAGGGGGAGGGCTGGACTCCTGTGATAATAATGAGGGAATCTTTTCCGAAGAGTCTGAGTCCTTAGAATCTTTGGAATTAACACGCATGGGAATACCTACGGAGCACAAGAACATATTGCTTTTGTGAAAGATGACAGTCATACCAATATTTTTGCAATATCGTGTAAATTAAATAGTATCTTCTTAGGATTATGGTGCTCTTACGTTTATTTGCTATGTCCTCAAATATGCTGAGGTTCTGGCGTGTGGCAAAGCGACAGTCTATCCTTTCTCCATTGAGTTCACATTGAGGTATTTTTTCCAACAATATTTTTAACGACTCTTCTGAGGTTACCACCATTTCTGCATAGCTGTATTACAGAGAAGAAGAAACAACACAGGTACGGTGACCAACACTAAGTCACAGAAATGCAAATCTTTAATGAATCAAAACACAAGCTCACTGTCTTACAATGACCAAATGGAGATTTCTTGATATTAAACAAGAAGTCACTCACCCTCTTGACTGGCCATTAACTCTGTTCTCAGCAAACTTGATGTCTGTGACGTCCTTCACACCCAGCCTTTGAGCCATGCACGTGAGGTCCTTATCAGATATCCACTGGACGCAGTACCAGGTTTGGGAAGAGGCGATGAGAAAATGACAAGAGGGAGATAGTTACTTGATAAACAGGACCACCACTGAAGAAGCAGAAATTGAGCTGATTGACAGAAATAGACTCATGTAGTTCTGAGTAAAAAAAAATTGTTAATGAGGAGAGATTGTTGAGGATGTATTTGAAAATATCCACAGTCATTAAAAATATTAGTTTACCCTTAATTTAACTGTGGGCCAAATGTCAGTTTGTGACCTGGCATTTGAAACATGGGTTAATAGATAATGAGGACAAAGGAAATGCTTAATATGTAACCAGCTGTATCGAGGTATCTGATCAACTTAGGACTCTAGATGAGCTTTCATTCTATTTTACGCGTTGAGGCACATTCATTTCCATCTAGATAAACCAATGAAAAACAATACACTGGATGTCTTTTGTGAAGTAGAGGATGTTTTGCCATTCAAATGAACAGTGGTACATGGTTCCCTTAAAACTTGTATTTTATTACTTCGAGGAAAATTTCATTGTTGTGAGGCAATGTGGGGTTAAACATTAAAACAAAACAGATATTTTAAAGGGAGCATCTAACAGTGTTGTGAGTCCTTGGAAGGCAGAAATCAAAGTTTAAGTTTTTTGGACTCAGTATCTGGACAAGACAGATATGGTTGTACGCACTGGTCATTCTGCTGACTGGAAGAAAAAAATTCTGATAGGCAGGAAAAATGGAGACATCATAAAGGCCACTTATTCAAAAAGGTCCCCTCTGAGGATGTCGCTCCAACCAATACACCAATTCAATATACATCCAGTTCACACATTTTGCCTCTCGAGTGGAAATGAACTGTAAAACCCATAAACTAATTTTATACCTTTCACTGCCTTTTTGTGGTGAGTCTGGGTAAAAATCAAAGGATGTGTAGTGAGGCTATGAAGAACAAAACTTTATCAAAAAATATTTTTACTTGTTATCTCATTCCAAGGTATGGAAGACCACCTATCACCTCTGTTCAATTAGGATGACATAGTATGTTGCCTCTTGTGCACATGAGAGGGTGGATGGTGTAAAAGAAGTGGACATTTAAAGGAATTTTTTCAACCCAAGGGTTTATGCTGTGTCATGAAAAGTGACAACATACAATGATGTCAATCATATTAACAATTTAAGGTCTGGAATGATGAAATGTTTTGACTGAGAGAAGTAATTTACAACCAGATCCAAGGTATTTGAGCACATTCGTTAAAAAAAAAAGAAAAAAAGGAAAGAAAAGTATACATTTTATCATATCCTTTCTGAAATGTATTTCTCTGTTCTAATTCATGTAAATGAAAAGAAGGGTTCTGTAAGCCCATGTGGACAAAATAACAGAAATGGTATTGGACAATACAATACAAAAGCAATCAACATTGAGAGAGGGTGTTACTCACCCAGGGGAAATTTCCAACATATAAAGACAGTTTCCTCAGTGAGTTTCCTCCTTTTTCACTTTTTGCTGTTTTTAATTTATTCTCCTCTTGAGCCGATGTCTCCTTGGGAAGTGCCACATTTTTAGTAACTTTCTTGTCCTGATCGACGGAGCCAGTCAGAACAGCATCAAAAAGTTCATTTGCTTCAGCAATTCTGTCCAAATCCTGTGTGGGATAGAATAAAAGAAGCACCAGAGTCATATTTTATGCTGTCATCCTGTGCATCTCCATGTGCTAAGTATCATCAAAAATATCAATCTTAGTAGCTGCAGCACCAGGGAATGTGGAAATCTCATATTTTCTGGAATTACCCAAACTTTATCCTAGTTGATTCAGTGAGGAGCTGGGCAATATATTGATATCATGATATGAGACTAGACATTGTTTTCGATTTCAGCATGGATTTGTTTGAGGTCTCTGACCTGTTAAAAGGAAGTTTTTCCTCACCACAGTTGCCTCAGTGCTTGCTCTTGGTGGGAACAATTGATTTAATAGACCTGCTCACCTGCTCTACTTGAAAAGTGTCCTGAGACCACTTATTTATGATTTGGTGCTATACAAATAAAAGTGAATTGAACTGAATTATAACATAACAGTTCCCCTTAAGTCAATTAAAGTAATGGCAATAAATTACCTTGCTCACTTTATCATAATATACTGAATCATAACCCCTGTATGTAGCGTATTGCCAGATTCTTGCCAATGCAAAACCCTACTACACACTGGAACATATGACAGCATAACTTTAAGCAAGGTTGGAAACTTTTCTAAGAGAGACTTTAGTGATACCTGGCGCTTTGAATGCATGAATACAAAAAAGGTCGACGTATGACTGAAAATAAGAGTGTGAAGCCCCTTACAAAAACCCTGAAACTCCTTAACATTTTCGATCAGTTTACACAGGTATCAAAACAAACAGTGCATTTAAACTCCACCAAAACAAGATCCCGACAACTTAACATCTACGCCCCTGTGCCGCTGTCCACGCTGTGATGACAAACATGTAGCTTAACGTCAGACTCACTTCGTCGTTTTGATTCAGGTCACTGTAAATATCTATGAGGTCCTGCTTGGAGGTGCTTGGTCCGGCTGCAGATCCTGCAGCAGCCATCCCGCGGGCCTGAGATGATCCAATTGATGGATGTGCAGCTAGTTTGTTTCTTTGTTTTCTGTGCAGCAACACGCTATGCAAATTATCAACGCATAACGAAAAAAGGTGCACGGCCAACAATGAGGAATCTGTTTTAGTTACGCCTTCTTGCTAACGTTAGCTAACGTTAACCAACGTTCCGCTCGAGACCGCAAAAAATGATGCCGTGGCAAAAACAAACAAAGCCTGATGACAAACCGAGAAGATGACAAACGAACATAAGTCAAGAAATTATATTTTAATGAGCACGTTTTGAAAACACATGCACTGTCTTTCATGTATGAGTGCACATACAAATAGTTTCGCACTACTGTTATCTCTCTGCTGGCTCTGCTAATGCTAATGCTAAATTTTTACTCCGTCCGTCTAGGATAATATACCGATTAACAACAACAAACAATATGTGGTTCCTATGGCCAGGCCGCTTCAAATTCTGACATGGGGATATGCGTTTAGCTGTTAGACTGATTATATAACATAACTTAAAATACACAAATTAAGTAATAACCCTTAACTACAGTCAGCTGATATCAATTAACAACTGCGTTTTCCTGTAGGTAGCTAAACATTAGTTATCTTTAAAATGGGGTTATATTTAGAAGGGAACCTCAAACCCGCGAAAGGTCTCGCGAGAGTGATAATTTTAGCCAAAATCATGAGCTTTCTCTGACCCTAACCAAGTGTGTCTCTGAACCCAACCACATTTTAACCACAGAGTTGACACCTAAACATAGTTACTTTATACAAGGTACGCACTGAAGAAACAATCGGTACAAATCTCGCGAGATTTTGGCAAATCAAGGGTTCCCTTTTATGACTTCAATATGGCGTCATGTGTATTCTGTATCCGGCCGGTCCTCCCCTCGTTGGTTTCCGTGTGCTGCTGTTACGTGACACCCGCTTGTGTAATTTCACTGTTTTGTGTCTGACATTCAAACACCAGTAACATTTCTAAGGCGGAGAGGCAGACCACCTAGAAGTCTCTCAACGTCCCAGGAAAGAGGGCCAAAATGCTATCTTCTTTCGTTGCGAAAAGAGTGAGTTATCAGCACACGTTACATTTATTTGTAGTTACATTTCTTGGTTGAAGTTCCAACGCTACAGTCGTCGGGACACTGTAGGCTCACCGTGGACTTTGATGTTATAATATGATGTAGCAACCTTAATGTTGTAAATAACTATCGTACATAAATTTCAGCCTGTTGACGTTGTAGTGTTAACATTATTGGTGCCCAATGCGGAAAAAAGCGTGTCCTGCTCAAGGACAGCGGTACAATCCAGTAGTAAACAGTTGTACAACAGGGCAGCATGGGATGTTATGCAATTCCCCTCGCTTTGCTCTCTGCGCTTGACTGTATCGGTGTATTGATTTTAAATTTAGGCTAAGTGAACTGAGCTTTCTATTTAGGCATGTGAGTTACGTTAGTAAAAGGAGGAGGCATAGATTTATAATATTTTTGATACTTAAAATGCAAATGAAAGCTTATTTTCTTAACATTTCTTCGTTCCACGGTGTTTTTTATGGCACAAACAATTTCCTAGTGTATAAAACACACTTTTCAACTCGGCAAAAAGATTGTGCAAAGTATTATGAGTCTGATGGCCAAATAATAGAATATATCGTCTCTATTTCCCTAAAAACAGGAGGTAAAATTATACCAAAACATCCGATTGTATTGCTGGATAAAAAAATAAATAAAATTTTAAAAAAAGAAAAGAAAAAAGAAAGAAAACGAAAACTTGTATTGAACGTTTGGTCTAAATGTGACTCACATTTTGCGTCCTCAGGCAGTATAAAGGCTGTAATGTCACAGCAAATATGAAAGTAAAGGAAACATATTAATAATAGAAGACGATGGAATAGTCCCTAAAACACAAAATTACTATAAATTGTAAACCATTATATTACACACTTAGAAATATGTATCTTTCTGACCTGCCCACCCTACCTTAAACAATACTTTGTTCCATACTCATCTTCATATTCACTTAGACAATCACAATATCCCTCCTTTATCGGACCTAGAACCTCCAGTGTCAAAGGGAGAAGAGCATTCAAATTCAAAGCACCTTTAGATTGGAACAACTTACCCAACTCCCTTCGTTCTATATCTTCTTTACAGACTTTTAAGACAGAGTTACGTAACCATCTAAAGACACTGGTCCTGGTGTCGATGTACTTGTGCATTGTATGCTCCACTGTTACCTGTGTGCTGTGCCACTGCATTGTACTTGCTTTACCTTATGTCTGTCTGTTGCTTGTCTATGGATTCTGTCCTGTTGTTTTGTTGTATTCTTGTGTTTCTTCTATTTGTATCATTGCTGCATATTGAATATTGTTGCTTTGGATCCCCCTTGAAAACGAGGTGATTCACCTCAAGGGGCTTTTCCTTCAATAAAGTCAAATAAATAAATAAATATAGTATGCTATGTAGGATTTTCTTAAAAACTTTGATTTAATGTCTGAATAAGGACTGGTGCTCTTCGGTAAAAGTCCTGACAGTAATGTTAAACAAAATAAAGGCCAGTGTTTTAAAATGTAATTTTACATATTTTGGATGATATAATATAAGATATAATACAACTGTTTAGAACTACAACGATTAACCGATTATGAAAATTCAATGCCAACTATTTTGATAATCGATTAATAGGTTTGAGCATTGAGTATTTTTAAGAAAGAAAGTAAAAATTCTCTGATTTCAGCTTCTTCAATGTGAATATTTTTTGGTTTCTTTACTCCTCTATGACAGTAAACTGAATACCTTTGGGTTGTGAGTAAAACATGATATTCAAGGACGTCATCTTAAGCTTTGGGAAACACTGATTAACATGTTTTACAATTTACTGACATTTTAAAACAAACATTTAGTAATCGATTAATTGAGAAAATAATTGACAGATTAATCAACTGTGGAAATAATAATTAGTTGGAGCCCTACTACTGTTCATTCAAATATGTGTTTGTTGTCTGTCAGCTGGTGACAGGGGTGTGCCAGGCAGCATGGAGACCAGCGGTCACAGGACTGGTATCATCTCGTGGTTACCGTGGAGATGCGCCAGATGATACCAAGGGTGACCTGATTGAGATCCCTTTGCCCCCGTGGGAGGAGAAACACGGCGAGACCATTGACATAAAGAAGCGCCGCCTGCTGTATGAAAGTCGCAAGAGGGGAATGTTGGAGAACTGCATTTTGCTCAGGTTGTTAGACTGTTCTGGTCTTATCTGATCTGTCTGTTGTCTAGCCACATAGGTGGTGTTTTTTCTTTGACCTCCCTCACACACTAGCCTGTACTGTACCACAGCAGTGGTACCATACAGGCAACAAAATAATCTTAACAACAAATCTATTCATCATATAAAAACATCCCACAGGCCATTTTGAACAGTGACTGGAGGAAGCAATGATAAAATGTGTACTTATATCATTTAGGAAGTGTACAGTAGAAAGACTGGAAATGATTCCGCTACTACAGAGATAAGACGAGTTATTAGAGTCAAGGTAAACATAAGCTCAGTGTGCTTCGAGATACATTGTACATGACAAAACAAAAAATAGCATATAAGATAAGAAAATATGACATATATATATTTATTTATATATTAAAAAAATAGGACATGATAAGAAAAGAAAGATAAGAAGGTATTGTCATTATCATTATTCTTAAAAAAAGAGAGATAATAACAATAATAATAATATTACTGATTCCTAAAACAAATGAGAAAGAACAACTAAACAAAACACACTTTAAACCTAACTAAAAGCTTGGATTAGAGATCAGTATAAAAAGTTTGAAGGTAGAGTGGTTTTAGTGGGAGCCAGCAGATTAATTAAACAAAAATAGAAAAACGAACATTCACAAGGACTAAAACCAGAAGGAGGCAGTGATACAACATGAAGGAGCACATAGAAGAAGAACTTCCCAGTGTGCAGCCCCTTCACCAGCTGCTCAGATAATTACCACTAACTGTGACTTTCAGAAAAAAAAGACTGCGACTGAAATTAATTCTCCGTCTCTTGCAGCCTTTTTGCGAAGCGATACCTGAACACAATGAGTGAGAGCCAGCTGCAGCAGTACGACAGACTGATTAATGAACCGAGCAACGACTGGGACATCTACTACTGGGCAACAGGTGAGAGCACTCTTCTATTCTCTATCTCATACTATACAGTAGACAGAATATATTAAAGCAAATGATAAGTGAGTGAGCTCACAGCAGACAGACTCCAGTCAAGAGACGTTTCAGACGCTGAAGGGATTTGGATATGCTTTAGATTCTCCCTGCAAAATGTTTGAATATTTAATGACACAGAAACATTTCAGCTTTGCAATATTAAAATATTAATGTTTATACAAATTGCAAATAACAAATATTTGGTTTGACTTGTTGTTTTGTGTTAACAGTGACAAAGAAAGTAGGCATCCTAATTTTAAATTCAGTCTGTAACAAAATGTGTAAAACTCCAGTGGGTATAATAATTATAAAAGGCCTTGTTTTTGTTTTTTTTAACTGGCAATCATTCATGGCTGTTTGATGCTGAAATAATTAAATCCCAGGTCTGCTTACAAATTAACTTTGTTAATTTGTTGTTTTTTTCTTACCGTTCCTTTTGGCTCGGACTTCACCCTGGGAGCTCATTGACTGTCCCAGTATGACTTAGCATTTTATTCTTCTAATTTCTTCTTAATTTGATTCAATTATGTGTCTGTTTTGTTGCACATAACAGCCGAGAAGCAGAATCGGTGCGAGAACAGCGTCGGCATATCCAGTTGGCAGCAACACTCTGGAAAGCCAAACATAAAGCTGTTGTAGTCAGTCTGACTTTTCTGAAACAAATAATTGCAGTGCTGTTACTAAGTTTAGACCTGCAACGATTAGTCAATTAATTGATTAGCTATTAAGTTAATCACTATTTTGATAACTGATTAATCATTTTGATTTATTTTTTAAGAAAAAATGTCAAGATTCTCTGTTTTAAGCTTCTCAAATATGGATATTTTCTGGTTTCTGTATTCCTCTTTGACATTAAACTGAATTTCTTTGGGTTTCTAACAAAAATAAATAAACTCTGAGACATTCAATGTATAAGAACTTATTTAAGTGCAAGTGAGTGTGTCTCACTCTTTCTCTCTGGATTAGGTTCCTACAGCTTGTAAATATCTAAATTGTTTTTAAAGCCCCTCCCACACTCTTTCTTTGCAGATCTTTAGTGTTCCTTTATGGAGTCAGAAGAGTGCCATATAAGAAATTTTAAAAGAAAAACTGTAAAAGAATAAGGAAATAAACAAGGAATAAAATTGGTTTGATATAGGAAATATTTATCTTTTATCTTTTATAGATTTTATTACTTCAAATAAACAATGTCCCTGTAGTGATTATGTGGCTCTAAATTTATCGATCTATGTTTTATATGGCTGCTGAACTCTTGCTTTAACCAACATAACAAAGCTTTATTCAGTTAGTTAGTGAGTTATTTTGAAAAACATTTTATTGACAAACAACAACATTAGCATACAAACTAGTAGAAATGAATAATACCAGGGGATCAGAACAGACGGAAATCATTGATCAGTTCATACTGTAAAAATGTTATAAAGCTTTCTTCTTTTTAGAATATACAATCAAATGAATGTATTGTTTGACCTAATTTTCAGAAATTAAAAAATATGGTTTATGATTTGACAATTTATACTTAAGGATATTTGACTTGTTTTGGAAAAGATATGTAGAAAAAATAAACAAACAATCAATTATCATAGGAATGTGGAAAATAATAAATGCATGAATAATTAAGAAATGTCCGGATATCTTGTCAAAAAATGCTGGGACCAGAATAGTCTGGTTGTGGTCTTAGTGGCCCTGCAAGATCTCCAGCCTTTGCAAAATCTGACTTCTAAAAAATGTCTTAAGATGTAAGAGGGTGTCAGACTTAAGTCTTTTAAAAGTCTTTTCATAGTCTTCTAGTTTATGGTAGACATAAGCTATAAGATGGTTTTCATTTTGAACTGAATAAACGGAGAATATCCAAGGTCACACACAGTCCCTCACTTAGACGTCTCGAATGAGCCCTACACTGTTAGAGATGAGGAAGGCTGCCTTTTTCCCATTTCTCCAATATGGAACAAATATAAATGTTGATGTGAATTTTCTTTCTTATTATCGAC
>JAJHUR010136027.1:5346-69548 GCA_027495735.1 Lutjanus campechanus | reverse complement strand
ACAGCATACCTGTGAGAGAGGGAAACCAACAACACCTCAATAAAATGAAGAGATTCACAAAACCGTAGAGGAAGAGAATCTGAGAATGTTGCAGCTGCACAGTCTTTGTTGTAGATAGCTCATACTGAACATATACAGGTAACATTAGTGGGATGTTCTCCATATATAGAATATTTAGTAACATGCAGTAGCATTGAAATTATTACTTAAATTAACTTATTAATTAATTTGTTATTTAATAGAAAGTTCAAGCAGTGGTAGGCAGTCTATTTTTGGCCTTGTTCGGTAAAATTTCCATAATAAGCTTTAAGCACAATGTAATTTATTAGTTATTAGTTTATTAGCATCTACATTAGCTAACACTACAGTATGATGTCACTGATGTCTTCCTGGGGTCCATCACAAATCTACAAAAAAAAAAAGTAATACAACAGAAAACTTGCAAGGTTTCTTTCTGCAGCTATTTGTGTTAAGTACTCTCTTAAAGTCCTCCTCCGGTCATGTTTTAAACAATATAAAATGCTCTTCAAGAAGTAAAAAATTGTGTCTACTTTTTTGCTAAATAAGTTCAAATACTTAGTTAAAATGGCTTAGAGTAGATTTGCAGAGATTTGTCCTTAGTGTGGGTGGTAAAAGATATCCTAAACTCGCCTGTCTAGTCAGATGTTCACTACTTGGTCACTACTGGTTTCCTGTAACTTGAGACATTCATGAAGAAGCGCAGAAGACTACATTGTAATCTTTTCTCTACAGTAAACCATGAAAGATCTCCGTGCATTTGATTAACATCAGTACACATTGAACAATGTAGAGCTAATGTGGCAGAGGAAGTTGTTTTGAGCAAGTTGGAGGATCTGTCTTTGATGCAGATGAGAGAAGGGCTGAATAGTAGTCGAGGTGTGACACAACTAAAGCCTGAGCCACTTAGTTCTGAGTGTCTGATGTTACAACATTTCCAGGTATCGGCAATGTTCTTTCTCATTTTAGATATGATATTATCAATATATTCTAGTCACATGAGTCTAGCATCCAAAGTAATTCCAAGCAGCTAAGTCTTTTTTGTTTGTTCTATTGGCTTTCCACCAAGTGATAAGCTTATCTGACCATCTCCTTAAGCAGCTTCTCCTCCAGCTGAGGGCTCAAACACCATACATTTGGTTTGGGAAATATTTAACACTCATTTATTTGTCCTGCATTCAAGTGGTCTGGGAGAAAACTAGACTCCCACTCCTCCCATTTGCTCTGTTTTCAGGCTTCATTAAATCTAGCCAATGACAGGAGATTTTGGCCAATCACAGGTCAATAAAATAGCTAATTGTTGATGACGTAACATGTTAGTGAAAAGTGAAAATGCATATTTTACATAAAGTGATTTACAATTTGCCTCTCATTCACTCATTCACACACACACTGATGGCAGTGAGCTGCCATGCAAGGTCCTGGTCTGACCATTGGAAGCAACTTGGGGTTCAGTGTCTTGCCCATGGAGCCTTGGACATGTGGACAGGTGGAGCTTGGGAGCCTCCAAACCTGGGATCAGTGGACTACCCACTCTGTGCCACAGCTGGTCCCACTGTGACCAGTGAACTCTGAATTTTTAGGTTCGATCCCTGGTATAAAAAGCTTAAAAGGACTTAAGCTTTAGACTTGAACTGGGATTTATAACACAGAGGACTTAAGACCTGCAGTTTGATGACTTGACAACTATTCTGCTGGCCGTCTTCCCACATTAATCAAATATGGTGTGGTTTGTGTACAGGCTGCAAGACTCTAAATGTCTCCTCACATATGCCACCCAGACAAAGTCCTCTGTAAGTGAAGTGATTGTAATTCTAATCCTACATATCCTGAGCTGTGCATGCAGCTTGCTGAATGTCTGATCCTCCTCCCCTGAGCGTTACACCCACATGATCCAGTGACTGACGTTTCCCCACCAACATGTGGATACCTCATATAAAGAATTACCATTTCCTCCGTCGTCATGCAGCCTGTAGTTGTTCCTGCGTCCTGTCTTTCTTCTCTGGCCTGTGGCCTCGTGCATGAGAACCAGCAGCAGAAGGCAGAGTGCCACTCCTCTCCTCAGGTTTCCCCTCAACAACATATCCATCCTAGCAGACAAAGCAGTCCCATAGAGCATTAACTTCAGTAAATGCAAATTAAAAGAATATTCTGGCAGTAACATAAGATTCACCTGTTTTATATGTTATTATCATGCATCTACTAACCACAGCCAGGGAACTGTAACCTTACTAACAGTAATGATAAATTACCTTAATTAGTTTAAATTATACTTGTTCTGATGCTGATAATGTGCTGTATAAAATGTTAGCAATATTAGTGTGCCAAATATGTAAATAAATGTAAAGTCAGAATAATATGTGCAAATAGCAATTAGTCTAAACAGTTACAAATACTGCAACTTTAAAATTAGTTAATGTAAAGTAAATAAGCAACTCTAAATGTAAAGAACATTATTTGACAAGCGTGAGCCCAATGACTGAGCTGTAATACAAATATGTAAGTTAGCATTCAAAGTGTAACCTTACATGACACTACGAGTAAATAAATAAAGAATGCATACATAATTGGGCATGCAACTAAATAAAAGTTATTAAATATTTACCTATAATCTCATTTAGCTGCGGTCAGTCCCTGTAGTGCGGTCAGTTGTGGCTCTTTTGGTGGCATTTCTCCGCGGAATCCAGTCCTATAAACCGGGTTGAGATGAACTGAGGACCATCAGATGAGCTGATGTGCTGTGTCTGTAGCCGGGGGCTCTGGGGCCGCTCCAACATTTCAGCGCGGCTGGTCCACTTCAGAGATTCATGACTGACCGACTGGACTTTATTCTCATGCCTCTCCTGCTCATTGACACAATAAGTTCCAGCAGGGATGTTATTGTAATATTACAGTTGGCTGATTAAATCTGGGAACCATAGATAAGAAAAAAAATTATATCAACACAGCTAATTAGGCTGTCATAATAAAGTACCCTACAGTAAGTCAGGGTTAATACAGTTTTCATTTTGCCTCACTGATTTGTGTTTTGGGCTGTTGCGCATGGAGATTGTTTGGATGTTGTACGTTCAAGTCCCAAATGAGATTGTTTTACTTTTCCACTCTCGCCCACTAATGTAAAAACCAGACGAGCTGTAGTATGATTCCCATGTACTGCACAGATATTTTAATCTTTTGTGAAGTCGTAGTATCCGACTTATTAAAGGACAGTCAGTCCGACGATCCCCGTACACTGACTACTTTCAGGGGAAAATGCTTTTAAAGAATCTGCTAAGTATTATTAGATTATCTAAAATATTCTGATGATCCGTGTTATTATAATGAGATCCAATTTCAGTTCCTCTCTGTGTAGTTTCACACATTTTTGGTTATGGCACCCTCTGGTGGTAAATGGTATGGATATAAATGGTGTGGTCGTGTGTAGAGGGGAACGCTTATTTGGCAAAAATCTCGCGAGATTTGTATGTGCTGTTTCTTAATTGTGCACGCTGTGAGCACTAATTATGTTTTATAATGTGATTGATTAATCATTTCTTAGCTCTACAGACAAAAAGACTCCATTATGCTCAGGGAACGATCACAATTTAGGTTAAAATTATCACTCTCGCGAGATTTTACGGGTCTGGGGGTTCCTCCGAGACCCGACCCGGAACTTTGAGTAGCTGACATTTCTAACATCACGGACGTGTTTTGGTGTGACACACAACATTCAGTGGGGCTCGAAGTGTCCCTTCTCGACATGTGTGTGTTTAATCGTGATTCACCTGCTCATTTGAACACTTTGTATGTTTGTAAGTAACACGGCATCGTTTATATTGGTAAATGTTAGCAAATGTTTTCGACTGCTAGCTTAATCAGCTCGAGCTAAACGATCAGGTTTTAGCTCGTCCTTCACACGTTAGCATTAGCTTAGTTAAGCTAGCATGTCAACAAACTTGGAACTTGTGGTTTAACAACTGTAACATTATGGCATGTGGGACATGACCTATAATTTTACTTCACAGAGCTCATGTATTTCAAACAAATAGGTTTCTAACTAGCTGATCAGCATCAGGTTGTTAACTTTTTGGACATAGCCAAAGCTTTGAACGCGTTCAGATTTCTATTGACAGTACCTAATTTACACGTTAATGTTATTTTAACATATTACTGAGATTTCTCAGTGCTGTTTATTGGCCGAACTCTATCCATTTCAGCAAGTTGAGGTGTGTAATATGATAGTACACACCTCAACTTACTTGTAGCACATCCCTGTGGTTTAACAAGTATTTATCCATGTGCTAATGTCTGTCTCAATTTAAATATGAACATTTTTGTGATAGTGCTTGTTTTAGTTTGATATTCTTCCAGCCTGTTTTTTAAAAATATCCATCAGATATAATCTGACAGCCAACTGAAAACTACTTTAGTTACTTTTGTAGACAAAGCCCTTAGTTTAATGTTAAAGCATCTGTTCAAGATTTTGAGAAAAACACTTATTTGCTTTTTTGTAGAAACTTGGATAGAAGGTTGAAATTGCTCTCATATCTGGCTGCAAATATGCACATCATAAAGCTAAGATTGCCTCTGTCCAAAGATGAAGAAATCCACATACCAGCATCTCTAAAGCTTACTAATTACAATGTTGCATCCCCTTTTTTTAGTTTGTACAAAAAAGGAAATATTAAAAAAGCAACATTTTGGTTTTAACGTGTTAATTAGTGAACTTTAAAGACGTTGGATCTTCTCATCTAATTAATAAGCATATGTCCCAAAATGTCAAACCACTCTTGTAAATAATGAATGTTGAATCAGTGACTGAATGAGTTTTATAACACTTTTGACTTTGTAACAACATGTTCCGAAATGTGTGATATAAATATAACAACCCTCTGTACCATTTAAGGCCCTTTTCAAGACTGTTTTAAATTGTTTTCTTTAGTTTTGTTTTGAATGCTACCCTCTGATGATGATGGTGGTGTCACAAGTACTAATGCTGATTTCTGTGTCGATATATCTAATTTCCAGGTTGTAGAAAGCAGTTTCTCTCGAGATCCTTCTAGCTGCTTCTGAACCATGAGTGGCTCCAAACCAGACATCCTGTGGTCTCCCCACCACCCAGACCGCTATGTTATCTGTGACTCTGAACTGGGACTGTACCGTATTGGACCTGTGGGCAGTGCAGAAACCAAGGCTGGCACTCTCCCGCTGTCTGAAGAAACTGCTGCTACTTTACTCGCCATCAACTCTGATACCCCTTATATGAAATGTGTGGCCTGGTACCCAAAGCATGAGCCTGAGTGTTTGCTCGCCGTGGGCCAAGCTAATGGCAGAGTGGTGCTCACCAGCCTGGGTCAGAGCCACAACTCTGCATGTAAAGAGCTGGTTGGGAAAGAGTTTGTGCCCAAGCACGCTCGTCAATGCAACACATTAGCCTGGAACCCAGTGGACAGCAATTTGCTGGCTGCTGGGTTGGACAAGCACAGGGCAGACTTCTCTGTCCTCATATGGGACATTAGCAGTAAGTTTTCCCCAGAGGCCAGTGTCGCCGCAGAGAAGATTCGTCTCTCATCTGTGGATTTGGACTTGAGCACAGTAGTGACCAAACCATTGTATGAGTTAGGCCAGAATGATGCTTGCCTGTCCCTCTGCTGGTTGCTCCGTGACCCAAAGCTGCTGTTGGCTGGCATGCACAGGAACCTTGCAATATTTGACCTGAGAAACACAAGCCAGAAAACGTTTGTCAACACCAAGGCCATCCAGGGGGTGACTGTCGACCCACACTTCCATGACCGGGTGGCCTCTTTCTTTGAGGGCCAGGTGGCCATCTGGGATCTGAGGAAGTTTGAGAAACCTGTGCTCACACTCACTGAGCAGCCTAAGCCACTCACTAAGGTATGATGCAGTTTATTTTTGAGGAGATGGGCTTAATGTTTAATTGGGCAAAAAAAGAAAAAAATCATGTTGCGATCATTTTGACAGATATTGTGATTGCAATTGGAGTCACGATTTTAGTTTTCATTTCACAGACAAAAATTTAAAGATTTTTACTGGGATCTGTACCAAACAAACATGTTCCCTTATATCTGGAGAATATGATATTCAGGGAAGAGCATCTCTGTGGCAGATTTTACAGGCAGAAGGTTGGCAGTTGATAGCATGATTTTTGACCTTTCTCATTTTAGGTTGCTTGGTGTCCAACCCGTACCGGCCTACTGGCCACATTGACACGTGATAGCAACATCATCCGCCTGTACGACATGCAACACACTCCCACACCCATCGGCGATGAGACAGAGCCCACCATCATCGAGCGAAGCGTGCAGCCCTGTGAAAGCCAGATCGGCAGCTTTGCCTGGCACCCGTCCTCTCAGAACCGCATGGTGGTCGTGTCAGCAGCCAACCGGGTCATGACCGACTTCACCGTGTTCGAACGCATCTCACTGGCCTGGAGCTCCACCACCTCTCTGATGTGGGCGTGCGGCAGACACCTGTACGATTGTGTCGAGGATGGGCCTGAGGGAGTTGAGAGTGTGTTTGAGAAAGACATAGCCACTAAAATGAGGCAGAGGGCGCAGTCCAGGTATGGGCATGATACCGTCCAGGTGTGGAGGAACCACCTGCTGGCTGGAGGAAACGATCCCCAGCTCAAGTCTCTGTGGTATGATCTGTTCTATATCCTTTTTGGCAATGAAATGGTGGAAATACCTGCGCAGTGGGGCAGTGTGACTGTCTTCATATTTGTGTTGGTATAACAGTCATTGTGAAACTACTGTGATTTGGTGCACCCAGGGTTTGATAAACAAAACTGTTGATACAGCTGCTTATCAAAAAATTCTACAAAGATGCTTTATTTAATAGTTGGGCTTTACAAGTCCTTCTTATCTAAAGTTGTATGCCTCCTTTTTCACAGCTAACTGGTCAGATGTGTAAAACAGTCTTTATGCCCTTGTTAGTGTAAAATTTAGTTTTGTACATCAAAAATTTGTAAAGTAAAATGTCAGTCAGTAGATTATTGCTGGTACGTTTGGTACATTGGTAACATTTCCCCATTAAAATGTCTAAAAATTCTAGACATATTTTATATATTTTGTTGAGTTGTGCACTTACATTATCCCAAATGTTTCAAACAATGGTCAGAGAAATCACAGACGGCAGAAGGAAGTTACAAACATAACTAAATGTGAGCAAATGCAAATAAAACTTAAATACATTACATCGTCCATGAACATGACTTCTGCCTGAGTCATGTTAGATAGATTTTCACCAGCAATGGTGGTTAACAATGAAGACAACACATCTCATGATCCAACAGTACTGCACAATGTCATGAACTGTCCAAACTTACACATTGTGCATTTAAATTCAATGTCTAGATAGTATAGCATCTTTAAAATTATTTTGATGGTGCACAATGTGAAAATAAGAAAAATTAAAAATGAGACAATCCTGATGACAATTGGTGGTGATCAAAACATCTTTTTTTTTTGTCAAAGACTTTATCTTCTGTGTTATCCACTGTGACATAGTAATTTATTCTTATTTTGTTTTATAAATATATAGACACGGTTTTCTTTTTAAAAGGCACATTAACTGTGTGTAATTTAGGAACCCACAGTAAGTCTTCTTACATTGTAGATTAGAAATTTGTCTTCTATAATCAATACTAATTCTTGTTTTGATTGTAAAACTCTAAGCAGCAGTTTAACTGTTCATTATTCTACTTCAGTCCATCTTGAATTTGAATAATGTAAATTCTGTAGTGTTCTTGTGCAACTCAGTCTGTCTTGTTTTTCATGCTATTGTAATGTTGTGAGAACAGCAGTAGCAGTTACAATTCCTATAGCAGTATCACATATGAAGCAGTGTGCAGAGGATATGGAGCTGAAGCTTCAGGGGAACAAACAGTCCGTGGTCTACTCTGGTATCAAGAACATCGTAAAGACTAGCTCAGGTAAGTCACTGATATGCTCAACGTCACCTGAAAGTTTAATATGATAAGATGCTGTTTGTGAAGAAGAATCAGACCTTGGTTATTTGTGTGTTGTGTATTGTCAACTGATTAAATGTTCTTTTTCTCTCAGGCACGACAGAGAGCCGCAGGTGCTGGAGTGGTTCAGACCGGCAGACAGATGTACCGCGATACCTCAGTGAAGAGCGCTGCCTTGCCCTGCGGCTCTGCGGCTGGATCAGCCGGGGTCCTGACATTGACGTTGAGATATTCCTGCGGTCACTGGAGCAGGAGAGGGAGTGGGAGCGGGCGGCCGCCGTGGCTCTCTTCAACCTGGACATCCGGAGGGCCATCCAGATCCTCAACAAGGGAGCTACTGCTGAGAAGGGTGAGTGCTGCAGCAGGGTGGAAAGAGAAGAGGAGGAAGGGTGGCAGGAGGGTGGCAAGGAGGAATGATCCTGACCAAACACACCGTTGCACATGTAATGCTGGAAAATGTAAAGCACTTTAGTCATTTTAAATTGACATAAATTTATGTCGAGTAGTTTATGTGCACGAGGGCTGCAAGAAGTGATTATTTTCATTATTAATTAACCTGCAGATTATTTTCTTGATTAATCAGTTGATCGTTTGGTATTTAAACCAATCAGGACACGTTGAAAAATACTATTCACAATATCCTAGAAGCGGAGGTAATGTAATCAGATGTTTCAGGGTTTTTTTTTTTGACAGTCCAAATTCCTCAAAATATTCAGTTTGCTATAATTTAAGACCAAGAAAAATAGCAAATGCTCATGTTTGACAACTTGGAACCATTAAATGTTTGACATGTTTGCTTGAGAAACAACAAGCGTTCCAAACAGTGAGATGGAACCATATATGGTAAATATAATAGGCTGAATTCCTTTTTATTATACGATCTATGGTTGAAGTTGTTTCCCCCCGCCCCCTCCTCGCCAGACTCGAAGCCCAGGCAGGTTCCCTTGAAGCTGCTGGTACACTGAACTACAAGAGTGCAAGATGAGCACGACATTACACTTTGACAATGACAAGCGATGACGAATCCCACATTAGCTGTTTATAACTCTGTCAGTTTACCTGTCATTAAAAAAAAACCCAAAAGTTCACTGCTCCAAAAATACACACTCTGAAGTTGGAGTTCAATGACAGCCTGCCAGACTGTGGCAACATGTTGCACAATTTAACCGTTAAACATCTACTCATTCAAAAAGATTATTGATGATTTCTTACGACTCATAAACAGACACTGACTCATTCTGCAAACAGTCAGCAGTCACTGAAACGGAGCAAGAGGCAAACAAAAACGGATGTTGCGCACCACAATAGGACTTTCATGAAGAACATGCTGGCTGTAGTGTTGCTGTCAGAGAAGCCAGTATTTCAACTTAGCATGTTTCCTTGATCTCTGATGACATATCATGGACATTTTATGTTTTTAAAAAAAAATTATTATTCTTTTTTTTAAATGTTTGTCGGGCTTGTATGACAGGCAGGAGTTGAAGCCACGGCCCTGGTACATGGGGCACATGCTCTAGCAATTGATCTACCAAGTCACCACATTTTATAATTTATTTAAGTAAATGTATTACATGTTCCTCCCTTAAGCGATTAATCAGTTACATATTGATTAATTGACTAATTGTTGCAGCTGTAATGTGCTTGGTCTTATGTGTTTTACTTTTTCTTTTGGCTTTATTAAATTATGTAGAGGTTCAATATGAAGCAGAAGCTGAAAAAAATGGCAACCATTCAAATAATCACAAACTTTTAAATGGCCTTTTATCTCTCTGAGATAACCGATCCACACTTCACTGTTATCTGCCTTTGCATTAATGTATGTTGTAATGTCGTACTGCTTCAATAGGAAGTTATGTAAGCAATATTTATGAAGCTGTGTCACACAGGGACTCAGATCCACAGCAGGTATAAAAGCATGAAAAAACAGTGTCATCATTTTCATGTTGTTCAGGTCAAAAACTGCTCAGAAATGTGGTAAATATGTTTTTGTGTTATGCTGATAAACATAAAGTGCCTCTTTTTGTCTTCAGAGCTTTTTAACAAATGAAATTAAGGTCCAAAGGAATTTCAAAAATGTAACAGCAGGAGAACCTTGTTTTTCACACAACACTCGTCCTGTATCAGCTGCAGTGCTTTTCACACTGAGGTTTAATGAAAATGGAGAGAAGGCTGTTGTTTACACACGTCTTGACTAAGAAAAATTCCACCAATGTAGGTCAAACGTTTTTCTGCTGTGTGTTCTAATGAGTGTTTCCTGAGCATGACTGATGGGGTCATCCATTAGATAAGGAGTGTCAACAGAGCCATCTCGACAGTTACAGTGTTCTTTCTCAAACAGCAGCTCTGCCTTAATGTACTGATTCTCTGCACGCTTATACAAATGTGAACATTTTTTGTGAAATTCATGGTTTTAGCTTGACTTGTTCTCGACCTGCTTTTTAAAATATCTATCAGATAACATCTTGCAGTCCCTTTCCATGTTGTGATCCCACAAACTGCCTTAGTTACTTTGGCAGAGAAAGCCACTTAAAGTATTTTATGTTAAAGGTCCAGTGTGTAAGATTTAGAGGGATCGATTGGCAGAATATGGCAAACATAGAATATTACCACCTGAAAATATGAATCGCTCTGTTTACGTTACCTTAGAATGAGCCGTTCATATCTGCAGAGGGAACGGGTTCTCTCCCATGGAGGCCGATATGTTGCATCACCATGTTTCCACCAGGGATGTAAGATAATATCGATACACTTCAGCACTCAAACAAACCAAACACTGGCTCTTGAGAGGGCCTTTTGTCTTTATTGTGACTTTTGCAGCCACAATAATGGTTTGCAATTCGAAAGCTCACGACTAAATCCTACATCCTTTATAGGAAAAGTTTTACATTTTGGGAAAAGCTCTTATTAGCTTTCATGCTAAGAGTTAAATGTAGACAAAGAAGATGAAGATTGAAATCGCTCTCATATCTTTCAGCAGAATAAGAAGCCACAAGACGGCTAGCTTAGAAACTAAGCTTGGCTCTGTCAAAAAGTCAAGAAATCCACCTACCTGCATCTCCAGCGCTCATTTATCAACATTTTATATCCTGTTTGTTAATCTGTACAAATACTGAGGTGTAAAAAAAACAACATTTTGGTTTGAACATGTTAATTATTGAGTGTTAGAGGTGCTGGATCTAATGAATAAGCATGGATCCCAAAATGTCAAACCACTCCTGCCCTGTAAATAATGAATGTTGAGTCAGTGATTGAATGAGTTTTACACCGCTTTGGCCTTTGAACACATTGTGTAATTTAAACAGTAAATAAACAATACATGACCATCAGTACCACCAAGCTGTCTGTGCCTCTGCTAAAAAAGGGATTTAGGGAACTATTCAAGGGTGCTTTATATCCTTTTCTGTAGTTTTGTTTTGAATGCTACTCTCTGATGAAGGCCACACTATGACCAAAGAGTGATGGAGTTTGTTTTAAATGTGAGCTAACATGAAACAAAGGGCTTTTTAAAGAGCCTTGGTACTTATTGTTCACTGAACCACAAAGCTAACTCACCTTGAACAATTGCTCTTAGAAGCCCCGTGAAAAAACTGACCACAGTTCTGCAGTTACAGTAAAGACTTTGCAGATATTAAATAAACTTGCTTGTCTGGCTTCTTCCTCTTTGCAGGTGACCTGAACCTGAATGTGGTTGCCATGGCTCTGTCAGGCTACACCGACGAGAAGTCCTCCCTGTGGAGGGAGATGTGCAGCTCTCTGAGGCTGCAGCTGAAGAACCCCTACCTTTGCGTCATGTTTGCCTTTCTCACCAGTGAGCCCGGAGCCTATGATGGCGTGCTGGTAATGGATCTTTTACTTGCTTTTACTAGGGAATTTCATGGCTCTATTGCAAATACGAGGAGTTTAAGTCAGTGAAAAGTAAGGAAAACAGATGTTTAAAGTGACACTCTTTTCTCACTGAACACTGGCTGTTTTGTTCTCACTTTATGAAAACCTTTACATATTCTTAAAGCTGTGACAAGGAATTTTCATATTTTGTTGATTTTGGGGGCCCGTGTGTGCAAATGTGGTAGTGTTTGCACTGGCATAACCACAAAATGCAACATCAAAAATAAATGTATCTAAATAAAAATCTCCTCCTTTTCCCTTTTAACAGGCTGATGCACTACTTACTTAACTTTGCTTGGGAAAACAAAGGCCTGTTTCAACTATTTCATGGAGAATCCAACCTGTTGGCAGGTGGATGGTCTTATTTGCTTATGTAGGTCACATAGAGGTGTCACTATTAAAATTAGACTGTTTCATAACCACTTAAAAACTCCTTATATTAGCTTTACGGTGGTGTTAATACTCCAGCAGTCTCTGTGTGCACAGCAATGTGGTTTGGATTTCTGTAATCAGTACTGTAACTCATAAAACACTGCACATAAAATTAACCTGTGCCCAGGACAGAGTGTGTGTGTTTCTGCTTCTTCCTCTCTCAGTTGCGTCAGATTCTGGCCTCCAGCTGCTGTCACTTTTATTTATCTCTTTGGGCCTTATGCTGGCCAGAAGTGATGACTCCACGATAAGAACATTTAGTCTGTCACTGTGACTCTGTTTCCTGCCATCTTGGCTTTTAGAATTGATTAGGTGTTTCTGTGAAACTGTGTCAAAGAGCAGAGAATCTAAAAGTGAGAAACACATTGCAATGAGGATGAAATTCTTTTTCTGTCTTTCAGTATGAGAGCAGTGTTGCTGTGCGGGACCGAGTAGCCTTTGCCTGTATGTTTCTCAGCGACGCCCAGGTAACACAACACAATACAAAGCAAATGTTCCAACAACAGATAACGTCCTGTGTCAAACTCTGTAACAGCATTTCCTATTGAATTTCTTTAGTGTTGCATTCTCCTCTGATCTGATAAACTGAATTTCTCTGGGGGTGTTTGGCTGCAGCTGCCTCGATACATTGATAAACTGACCAGTGACATGAAGGAGGCAGGCAACCTGGAGGGCATCCTGCTGACGGGTTTGACTAAAGATGGCGTAGACCTCATGGAGAGCTATGTGGACCGAACTGGAGATGTCCAGACTGCCAGCTTCTGCATGCTGAAGGTACACAGGCAAATTATACCAAGTTAGTCCTTTTTTTTTTTTGTACTTAGGACATTTTCGCATCACAACTTGTGAGCTGAAACCAGTGCTCCAATAAAAATATTTAGCTACATGATGAAAACAGATGTTTTTCACTTTTGTACAGGTAAAGTTTTTACCGTGAGCTTTAGTCTCTGCATTTAACCCTTCCATATTAGGAGTAGTGGGCAGCTGCTGTGACTCACAGAGGTCCTTCAGCATACAGTCATGAATGTACACACAAAAATATTAGGCTGCAGTGTCCAGTAGTATGCAGGATTAGCTTGCACACGCAATCACATGATCCCCTTCAGGCTTACACCTGGCGGAAATAACAAACGCTAAATTTTGAACGCATATACCACAACTGTGAAACTACACTGGCTCTTAATGAGCAGTGTTACAGAAAACTAGCCCATGGTTGAACCTGCTTGCAAACCTCTAGAGCTTTTAATATGGTCTTTGCCAGAGGTGAGAAAAAAGCCATTTGAACTTATGTTGTGCCGTGCAAACTACAAACTGGGTGCAAGGTTTAAACAGTAACCTGAATGAACAAACCATAAAAGTGCAACAAAGAAAGAAGGATGGCAGGAAGGTCTGATCGCACCCTTGGAGAGATGAAGGCGCATGCTAAAACTTGCCTCTTCATTTCTAAAAGGTCACAGCTTCTCATTCCTAACACAGTTGCCTCCTCCTAGAACAATATAAAGTAAACCACAATGGAGTCGTTGGCTCTCCTTCACTTGTTTCTATCAAGAAATACTAACGAAAATATAGTTGTGGAACAGGTCTGTAAGTATTTAACACGCTGTACAACGACTCGTTTGGCTCTTGGTTTGCTTGATTGTTTTCCTGTTCTAACCTGCTCACGAATGGTAGCACTGTGTACAAGCGATCCACCGCCTCAGAAGTAACCTCATATACGTACATGTACACAAACGTGCACGTTACACCAGAGGGATGGGTGTAGGATGAGGCAGGAAAGGTGAGACTTCTCCAAGCTATATGTTCAAGTACATGAAAACTGTTTGTTTTGTCATGCTGTGTGTAGACTGAAGTGATAATGAGAGATAAGGCTGAGAAAACAAATTCTCCCAACCAGGGCTCCCCAGGCGACGTGTTGAAAGACCCTCGCGTCCAATGCTGGATCGAAAACTACCGCAACCTGTTGGACGCGTGGAGATTCTGGCACAAACGGGCTGAGTTCGACATCCACCGAGGCAAGCTGGACCCCAGCTCCAAACCGCTGGCCCAGGTAACCGACATCAGGGGACGATTTTTTTAATACTTGTACAGCTGAAATGAAATTGACTGACAATAAATTAATTTTCAGGTTGGGGTTACTTTATTTGTACCTGTAGGTAGATTTGGTTTGCAATAGAAGACAAGGCATCCATTATGACACTCGATTTAAAAAAAGACAGACAGATAAAAATGACGATAGTACTCAAGCCTCCACGGATACAAAAATTGAGAAAGAACAATAAAATTGAAATTTTGATTTTCAGCTGCTTGAGTCATTACCAGTGGAATGTAACCTCTCAAATGTGAGGATTTACTGCTTTTTTTTTTTTTTTTTTTTTTTTTTTTACAAATGTGTTTGGGGTTTTGGACTGTTGGTTGAACAAATCGAAGAATTTTTAAGTAGGGCCAGACCATTACTAATAATAGGGAGTAAAAAAAACTGATAGCTATAGCTGAAATAGCTATAAATACAAAAAACACAAATAAAACAATTGGAATTAAGAAAACAGATCAAAATACATAACATTCTGCCCATAAAAATAAAAATATGACTAAACTAAACTAAAATATCAGACTATATATACACCAGTCCTAATACAGACCAATATAGCTGTGCGAAGCCAATATCGGACCCATAATATTGGCTTACCAATATAACTTTTTAAGATGTTGATTGATATGAGAAATTGACATTTTACAGAGTGTATTAATCAAAAATACTAAACAGATTAATCATTGATGAAAATAATCATAAATTATAGCCATAAATTCTTGTATTTGATCATTTCAGTCATTGTAAGTTTGATAAAACACACAATGACACAATGACTGTAATGTGACAGGCCATTGGCAAACATTGTCATGTTTTTTCCCTCATTACGAAATAGGATGCTTGCACTGTTTATCACAGCACAGGTAGTTTGTGCCAAGCAATCTGATGAGTGTCAGCCAAGCTCATAACACTCACAGCTAATGCTCATCATAAAACCTGTGTTCTAGTTAGCCATCCTGATTTCTTCTTTTAGATTGGAGGAATCTGTACCAGACAGTGTACACCCTGTACTTTAGACCATTTTTATAAACCCTATTCCCAAAAATGTTTTCACGCAAGCCGAACTCAGCACTACCTAACTGCATTGCTGACATTCCAATATTCCCAGTTAAGCATGTTGGGATTATTGCTGTATTGTCTAATGCTTATCTTTCTCTCCCCCTCAAAGTGAAAATAAGACAGCTGGTGAGCATGTGCTCGTTGGTTTTACCTTCATGTTCACCACTCCTTATCAACCGACCTTTGTGTTTGTTCCTGTGTGACAGGTGTTTGTGAGCTGCAACTTCTGTGGGAAGTCTATCTCCTACAGCTGCTCGGCGATGCCTCACCAGGGCCGCGGCTTCAGTCAGTACGGTGTCAGCGGCTCACCCACCAAGTCAAAAGTCACCAGTTGCCCCGGCTGCAGGAAACCGCTGCCACGTTGTGCCCTGTGCCTCATGAACATGGGCACACCTGTGTCTAATTGCCCAGGTAAAGTGGCCAGTGTGGCGTATGTAGATAGATGCTCAGCTGATGTTTCCAGTAACAGGCAGGCATCTTAGAGCGGGTTAAATGTCTATAATACTTGACTGAGCATTTGCAGGGAGAACGTCTGGACTTTGATCTACATTTAGGGGTAGTTGCACCTGGGAGTTCAGTGGCCAACACGGTTTCATTGTTGCTGTGATGTCACTCATACCGTTGACAGATAGTCAAATTTTTATTGACTGTTAATATTGACTTATGGATAAATCCTCTCTGGCAGGAACAGGGAAGTCAGATGAGAAGGTGGACTTGACGAGGGAGAACAAACTTGCTCAGTTCAACAACTGGTTCACCTGGTGTCACAACTGTCGGCATGGCGGCCACGCCGGCCACATGCTCAGCTGGTTCAGGTGGGACTCACGAGATGCTGCACATTTACATAATTTTCAGACATGTATGAACTCGGTTCCTGCTATGATCTGTGTACCTTCTGTTCATTGGATTTATGATTCTCGAACAAACTTTAAAAAATTTTTTTTTAGATAACCAGTCAAACACAGAAGCCCAACATCAATCTGTACAAGATGCAAAATGGGAATATTTTCAAAGCAGTGCGTGTACAGTGGGGGGTGTTTTGAATGTGTCTACAAGTTATGGTTTGGTCAACGGTAATTCTTGTCGTTATTAGAGGTTCTGTTTTAAACCCAAAGTGGGTGGTTGAGGTGTGCACCAAACGTCCCTTCTTTCTCTGTGATTGTCCTGGAACACAAAGTGTTCTACTGATCGATAAAAAGTCACTACTGCTCTTAGTCACCTGACACTTAGGCTTGGTTCAGACTGCAGGCAAATCAGATTTGTTTCTCAAATCAGATTTTAAAGGCAGACAACTATTCGTGATCAGATCAGATTTGTGTGTCTAGACATCACCAACCTATCTGCATAGGTTGCTATGGTACCAACGTAGGTGCCAGTCACTATGTATGGTGTTGATACGGCTTTTCAACACAGTAGCATGTTCCGGTAGGTTCCTTCCAGCTTTGCCCAGACAGAGGCCTCCCCGTGTTGTTGTGTTGCACTGTGAATGACACTTTAAAATTTGATTTCAGTGTTCAGAGCATCCAGACTGAGACAGATCTGTAGAAACGTGATTGGAATTGCATTTCTAACCACTTTCAAATGTGGCTTTGATCTGCATCTCTTGTATTATTTTTTCTGTCCAGACTTTCAAAAATCAACCTGGCTGGCAACCTGAACAAAGACTTCCTGTAAATGTAAAGATAAATGGTTTGTTGTAAAGTTTCGTCCATGTTCTGATCCTGCTAAAGAAGGATGACTCCCTGTTCCAGTAGACTGGTTGGTTAGGAGGGCATCATGGCGTCCTCTTTGAGCTAATCCACCTTGTTTCCCTTAAACTGTTACCTTTGGTTACCAACAGAGGCCGTGTCAGATAGAACTAATTTGCCTGTGGCAAAAGTCTCATTGTTTGACTTTTTTGTGTGCTTCATTTTATTTCAGGGTGACTAAAGCAAAAAAAAATGCAAATAAAAATACAGAAATCAAAGCCATATTTTCTTTCAAACCATTTTTGCATCAGAAAAACACTTCAACTATTATATTTTTTTCTGGGCAGGCTATAAAAAGATTTTCCTAAATTTTCCTAAATTTCCTTTGTGTGATATATGTTTCAGAATTGAAAATTCAATGAATGGTACACTCACCTGCTATGCACTTCTGTGTTCTTGTAGAGAGAATGTACAAACTTCTGTATTAGCTATTTTTTTCTTCTCATCTACATGTTTTTTTTTTTAATTGATCTTTACGTGTCCGTTACAGAGACCACACAGAGTGCCCAGTGTCGGCTTGCACGTGTAAATGCATGCAGCTGGACACCACAGGGAACCTGGTGCCTTCAGACAGCAGCTAAACAGGAGACGCCTGTCGGAAACTGAAGCCAAACACCAGCACAGAGCCAACCAGCGCAGGTTCACTGCTGCACCCGCCACACCGACAACTGGGCAAGGGACAAAGGGTGCCAGCAGTGTCCTCCTCTAGAGTGGCTGCTTGAATAGAATGACATACTGTTAAGTTATAGTCTAGTGAATGTAACATTGTAACAGAGCCGTATATGAAGAAGGGAGGCAGTGTGTGTTAACTGATCTCACTAACTGAACTCAATGACAGAAAGGGAGCAAATGCAAACTCGCTGCTCTGCTAATGAAAATCCCACTCAGGAGAAATACAAGAGGCTCTGCTCTAATCAGCCTCTTCCAATCTAACCTGAATCAGGCTTGTGGTTTTATTGTGATCTATTAAAAAAAGAAAAATCAAATGTCCACTCACACATCAGGTTGTAAAGATGTGATCACCGGTGCCAATATGTCTGAGCTATATTTTGTGGTTTTAATACGCTATTTAACGTCTGTGTTTGTCTTACGAAAGGATCTTCACATACCTCATGAAAGCATTGTTCGGGGTGAAGGACGGTACCCCGGGTGACGGAGCGGAGTGTAGCGCACAATAACAACACTCCTCTTGCTCTCTTCATGTTCCTCTGTGCCACTCTTCATCTGGCATTATGCGGGAGGGCTTCCAGTGTGTGAGGGGTGGTTTTGGGGACGAGGATGAGGAATTGGAGAAGGTAGGGGTGGTGGTGGTGGTGGGTGATGAGGAGGAGGAGGAGGAGGAGGGTGGGTGGGTGGGGAGGGTGCGTCTGTATTCACCAGCCCACTCCAGGCCTGTGGTCCATGAAAGAAGCTCGCCAGAAAACAGCAGCTGCTCGGCACTCTGACAAGACCCTCCAGATTGTTCCCCTCATAAAGAACCTCAGCTGCCGGAACACTATTGACTCAAAGAGAGGGCGAGAGAACAGACAGCCTGAGCCCCGGACCCCCTCCTCCTACACCCTCCGACATACACAGACTTGCCCTCTCTTTCTTTCCCCCTCTCTCTGGTGCCCAAATTGCACCCAAAAACTATGCATACCACACATCAATCCAAGGATGGGCGCCGTCTGTGGGGGGACGGCCGTGTGTAAGCCGCATTGTAAATGGGTTTTCTCTCTTTCTCTGCCACCCTCCCCGCTCTGTCACTAACCTAGGGAGGCATTGTAAGTGAGAGGCGGCCTGCACCAGAGCTGGCTAAATCACTTAGTCATGGAGTAGGGAGGAGGAGGTGAGGAGGAGGGGGGGCACAGGAGCTACTGTATGCTGCTTTCACCAGGATCTCTTCCCGGTGTGGGAGGTTTTATAGGCCTGCGTGCCCTTTTGTGAACTATTTTGGAGTGGAGCTGACAAATTGGCGAGCCGTGTAGCGTCCCGAAAAACAGGGTGGCTGGAATTTCATCCTTTCAGCGTTTCTTGTGTTTGCCTTTTAAATAAATTCCGACTGACAAATTGGAGCGCTGCTGAATGGAGTGTTTTCCATACGTTTACATGGTTTATTTTTATATTATGTTTCATAGACACAGATGGCGTGGGTTTACTGTCATGTGCATTCTTTATCTTTGCTTAAAAACATTGAGTCACACACTATTCTCCCATGCCATGGGAACTCCCACAGAATCAAAGACCATCAATGTAGGCAGAAAGATGGACACCAGTGAAAAACAATAGATTATGGGCCTCAGAACTAGATAAGCACGAAGTCTCTTTATTAGAATGAAAGTTCATTCTTGACCTTGGAAATGGCAGTTGACCCAACCATGTCACCACAAGGTCCATTAGTTGAGGATATAAGGCTGGAGGTTCAACATTAACCAGGTTTTATCCACAAACTGTGAGGCTTCACCAGCACAACGTTACAGTTTCACTTCCCAATTCCTTTCCCACCGTTTAGTTCAACATTCTACCAAAACAGCTAACAGTACTCTTTGACAGCTAGCTAGGCTACTGAAGTCTGGGTTTACTAATGTTAGAACTACTTAAATGCAAATACTGTTTTACCTCTCAAACTGTTAATGCGGCCCTTACAGGAGGACTACAAGCACAGAAGGCAGATTGTGAAAAAATTAAATGGCAACAAAAAAATTAGGAGTGAAGGAGGTGGTGTTTAGGCGGCTAGAATATGAAACATCAAAGGACGTAATGTGCTGCAGTGTGTGCTGCCAGTGTCCTCAACTAGCGGAGAAGTCTAGCTTGTTTTTCATCAGGAACAAAATCTTCAGCAAACACCACATCACGATTCAGTGCAAAGTAGACAACACACGTGTTTTTAAAGCTACTACAAGGAGTTTTCAACTGGTTATGAAACAGCCTCAATTTAATACTGATGGATCTATATGACCAGTGTATGCAAATGAGACCATCTGCGTGAAGATTGGCTCTTTCTGTATGGTTATTCAGTGCCTGCCACATGGTTGGATTCTCCTCAAAATCACATGAAACGAGCCTGTGTTTACAGTTTCCCACACAAAAGTTACAGTGAGTTGTATGTTGGCCAGATAAAAAGAAACAATGAGATTTTTATTCAGAGAAATAGAATTTTGACATTATATTTTGCATCTATGTCAGTAGAAACACTACCATTTTTGTCCACAGGGGCCTCCAGAATCAACAAAAGAGAGAAGTTCCCTCTAGTTGCTTTTAAGGGAAGGTTGTGTTAAGATTGCCTTTTCTGTATTGTCTTTACATAAGTTTACATTTGGGCCACCAAAAATGTATTTTGGCCACTAAATTTTGGGGCTCAGTAGCCTGTAAGGCCAGTGTTTGATCGAGTTTGCCCTGGTGTGGAATTTACATTTTGCTAAGGACTTACCATCCAAGTTGGCTTAAAAGCTGAGACTGAAATTCACTCTTGACCTCAGAAAGCAGCAGTTAATCAGCCAGAATCAATTTTATGGGTCAAATAGACCATAGCATATGTACAGGAACATAAGCTCAAACAAGGACAACAAGACCAAACAAAGATAAGCAGTAGTATAAAAATTTACTATGCACTGGATAAAAAATAAATTGACAATGACATAGTGCAGTTACTATGTAACTTAGTGGTCAGATTGTTACTGTAAATGGTTTATACAGTGCTGGAATAAACATTGTATGGATAATGTATTAAGTCACTTTGAGTCCATAAGTAGTGCTCAGTGGAAAAACAATGAAATTCAACTCATGCTATGAATGAACATCTACATTTCCGTGACGATGGGGCACACCCCATCTGCTGAGGAAGATTGTATGATAAAGATCAAAAGCTCCAGAACGTCTATCAATTGACACTGTGTTGAGGTAGATAGTGTAAACTCCTCAGATTTCATATTTATTCAGTAGGTTGATATGTAGGTATTTATGTAGGTAGGTAGCTATTTATTTATCCCTGTGGGGAAATTTCAGTTTCATGGCAGCAAAAATATAAAGACAGGAAAACAAAAATAGGCAATACAATAAAAAGAATAAAGATATTAACAATACTAATACTAATGTGAGAACAGGGCCCATAATATGTGTAGTGAAGTGTAAACTGAAGTAAAAAACGTGTAAAAAGTAAATAAATAGAAAACACATAAACTAGAGACATGAAATGTGCAAGACTGCAAAAATATATTTTTTAAAAACAGTACAAAGTCAACGTGTATAGCTATAAAAAGTGTACAATATCTAAAGCAATATATTCATACTGTAATACATATTGAATACAGTACACAGCCGAATTCGTGATCAATAATTTGCTGTATGTATATTTTTACGTCTTAATTTTCTCACACAGAACTTTACTCATACTAATAACATATCTGTGGCCTGATTGGATGAAAGTACGATCCATAGACCAGTTTGCACCAATCAGCGACGTTACTGTACGACGCCGCTATCCAATCACAAGCTCAGGAGTGAGCAGCGTAGCCCGCCCACACGCATCAGCCAGTAGTCTGGTCGAAACAACTGTCATTTAGAGTGACTGGACATGATGGGGAAGACAGAGCAGGAGCTGGAAAACACGAATTAAACGTTTCAAGAAGTATCAAAAACAACTTTTAAAGTTACTTGTGTAACGGTTACAGCTTACCTCGGCATGTGTTAGTATCTTACAGGTAAGTTATCACCAAATAAGGCGTGTTGGAGCTATTTTTCCCTCGAGCGCATGAGTTGAAATTTTAAAAAAAGGAAGCTAACGTTTTTTTTGCTAACAGGCTAATGTTTATCTTACCGTTCCCCCCACCACCTCCTCCTCTAGAGAAGCAGCAGGAGCAGCTTTGGCAGTACGTCTTTCTTACTGCGATAGGAATTACAGCCAGTTTCGGAGGATGTCAGCCCCCAGCAACTCGCTTCAGCAGCCGAGGGTGAGACGCAGCAATGCGGGCTCCCCGGGCTCGTTCAACAACAGCTGCCGTTTGCACCCCATCCGTGCCACCGTGCCCTACCAGCTCCTGCGTGGGGGTCAGAGCAGCCCGACGCGGGCGCAGACCCTCTATGGAGGGGCCACGAACAGCCGAGGCTCCAGCCCCCCCTCCAGCCCGACACTCAGTTCAGGAAGTGCAAATGCTAAGCAAAGACTGTCCCCCGAAAATAAGGATTCCTCCTGCCCCCCAGACTCTCCAGTTTCCAGAGGTAAAAACACTTATTTTCAACTGTCTTGCCTTAATAGGCCAGGAAATGCCATGTCACCACGTGCTGTTGTCCATTGATAACTTGTAATAGTAACTTTTTTTGCAACGTTGACTGGTATACAGTTACATTTGAATATATTAATTGTGCAAAAAGTAGGTCAAATGTTATATTTGAAGGGGTAGCCTGTAAGTCTGTAAGAAGGCGGTACTTGATTTGCAGAAGGCTGATGCATTAACTTTTTAGCCTATTGTCCACTTAAATAATTAGGCACTCATAAAAAGAATAAAGTGCACCATTGGCTCTTTTATTTCCTATGGACTTTTGACAGGAGAGAGGGGGAGGAGAGATTTGGCAGAAAGACGTGCTTTCAGTTATAAAAGGGGCCACGTCAGTCCCAATAGAAGCAGTGCTGAGCGAATGGTCAGGTGTTGTCTCCTCTGACCTCACTTCATACATGCAGCATGGAGAACTCTGCATATTCAGAACATATGCTGAGCCTCACCATGTTGCCACATGGCTAACAGAGGCAAGTGCTATGTCGTTTCATGTCACGCTCAGCTGCTCCTTGGAAGTGATGTGGAGACAAACTGAAGCAGGACATGAGAGTCCAGGCAGCCCTAAATCCGTATTTCCCACTAAATCTTATTTATGTGACAGCCTCTCCTGCCAAATATCGACACTTTGGCTGCTTTTTCAGACTGGTGGCAGTATTCTTTCATAGGCCAGAACAGGATTTTTTTTTGCTTAGCTTCCTTTCTGTAAACCCTGTTATTTTTATGTACAAAACACACTCACAGCCACACACTATCTGCCAAATGTTTGAGGCACATTGTGATACGGAAGTGTCTGAATACAGCTTGCTTTTCCAGTATCTGTCGACAAAAAGAGAGTCATTCTGGTTCTGTTAACCTCACTGAAATGATTACTAGTTTCAAAACAAAAACTGTAAATTTACCAGCAGTTATTATTACTGTTTCAAAGTTTAACTATCTTTAAAACTGTGTTTTATTACTGCTTTGAAAAACTCATGATAATTACTATCCAGCAACAACCAAAGTTGGCAACAGTCTCAGATGCAGGTGCAGCATGCAACGTGGGTTTGTTTTGCGTCACTGAGAACACAGACTTTGCAGAGGACATGATTGTTGAGAAGTTTTCGATATAAAACTTCGATATAAACTTGATTTTAGTCTGTCTATCAGTAGTTTCTGAAAATTTTCAACACAGATAACTGTGATAATTTTGGCCACTATAATCATAACGTGAAATTTACTTATTGTTTCATCTCTACTCACTGTTTCTCACCACAATTTTGCTATGTGCCAGTACACTGCACAACTGCATCAATACTACCCTCACTAGTCACGTTTGATAGTTTCTACCTCTTACCTTTAGCCAAAATGGCAGCCCTCTTGTCTCAGTGCAGCATGGCAGTTATTGTGGAGCTGTGAGTGGAATTTGATGTTTGTGACGTGCTTCACATTCCTCAGTTCTTTGAATGAGATGACCTCCAACCTTGACCAGTGTACCATGCAAGCCAGGAAACGAAGTCTCTTCCACAACAACTGAGTAGGCAGACTTACCAGGCACGACTAATTTCACCCGTGTTTGGCTAGCGGTTGGTGTTGATTTCCCACCCCAGTGGCATGCCACGCATACCTCAGTCCTCAGAAAGAGACGACCTCTAACCCAGGCTAGTGTCCCATGTCAGTGGTGATGATGGAGGCTCGACCCTCCTTCATCGCTGTGACCTCACAACCCAAACATGCGTGAGAGGCCTCGGATGACGACTGTGATCATATCTGTGTGGGGTTGGTGGCTTCGAGCAGTCAAAAAATGCAAACTGACATACATCTATCAAGAAGCAAACGAATGTAACAGTGTGAGCAGGATCCAGTCATCTTTCATCACAGCAGCCCAGCTTGATGTGACTGAAGCAGCAGGCTTTGCACTTTGTAATTTCATATTCATTGTGGTACTTTGAACCCACTCAAATACATAATACTTGCCATTTTGTGGAAAATTCAGACCAAAGTGCCTCCAAAGTGCCTTGCAGTGTTAGTACCAGACAACGTCACAATGGTAATGGACTACAACAGTTCATATCGTGGCCTGATGATGAAGGACGGAGTGAAGAGTATTATATTCCACACCATGACCTTTTAGGTTCACCAGTATGACATCATTCTCTTACCACACTGTCCCAACAATGAATGTCCCACTCCCTGTCAAAGTGCCAGCTGTGCTGAAACAGCCCTGCTTCATTGTCATCCATTCAAACTGCAGACTAGGACCAAATGTGAAAATGAGCATGTTGTCCAAATCAGTCGACTCCGGTGGAGCCACGCTGTAGTTTTATCAGCCTGAACATATCTGAATGTGTAGCACCTGATAAAACTGTAACTTTGATGTGAACTTTTGCTCACTCTTCATGTCTCAGTTATGAAAGTTGGAATCGTTAGCACAGTTAGCATACCAGCTACATCCACTGCAATACATTCAAACTAGTCCAGACTAGCTTGTTGTTGGAGCTACCCACTGTACCGGACTCATTGAGTAATGCTAATTATCCTAACACGCTATTTCCTGACCAGCTGAGGGACAGATGCTGAAACTCATAACTTTAAAAGATCAAGGCCAAGATTAATGTCATCATTCATCAACTATATTATATGGAGGACAGTCACTGCTGAAATTACTGCTTGTAATTAACACACTTTTAGCTTGAGCAACGAATGTAGAACATTATTGGAAGATTAACTACAGGGTGGGCTAGTGGTTAGAGAGATTCCCCCACAACTGTATGATCTAGTGTTTGATTTGACATAAGTCATGAGGTGTAATGTGCCCTATTTACACAATATAATCTGCAAGTTGCATAAGTAATTACAGAATCTATAATCATACCACTTGTATCCATAGTTTTAATAACAAAGTGGATATAACAATGCAGGAGATTTAGTAAGTCATTTCAGGATGAAGTATTAAAAGACCAGTGTGTAGGATTTAGTGGCATCTAGTGGCGAGCATGCAGGTTGCAAACACCTCATCTCACTCTGCCATTTCAAGAGTGTAGGATAACCTATGGTGGCCCCGAAACTTGCACAAAAAGGAAAGGCCGTATCTAGAGCCAGTGTTTTTGTCTGTTCTGGGCTACAATATAAACATGGCTGCGCAAAATGGCAGCTTCCGTGGAAGAGGACCCTCTCCCTCTGTAGATTCTGACATTCTAAAGTGATGGAAACACAATTCTTATTTTCAGGTCATTATATACTAATGAAAATATACTTTTGAATACTGAATTTAATTTCTGCTATAGTCAGCCAATAAATCCAAGTAAATATCACACACTGACCTTAAAGTAGCATCTGTATAATCAGACACTGTATCCATTGTTTGTTTTCTCCTTGCACCTCACTTGAACAATGACCAAGCTTGCACAAGAGTAGGCAATTCCATGTTTCATTCTTCACTATGTAGGTAGTCTGTGCAGCATCTACAAACAGTATGTGTCTATTAAAGTGATATATAAGCCCTACCAGGTTTCATTAGCTCAAGCTTTTCTCAGATAATAAAAGTGATTTTGTTCTGACTGTCATCATGACATGAAGCTAAATGATTGTGATTTTCCTTTCAACCAGTGTCATGCAGTCTTGTGAAAAATCTACAGGAAACCATTCTGCCATGGTTTACTGATTTGGACCACATGTTTGTTTTCACATTTGCCTCTGGTCTAAAGTTAATAAACCACCCATTTATCCCTGGAAATGCGGAGACTTTTTCACAGCTTGCTGAACGCCCGGTGAAGGAAAGTTCTTATTAAAATTCAACCTGAAAATATTCCTTTAATATCACATACACCACTCACTCACTCATCCCTGAAATCAGCAGATGGACTGCTTTGATGTCTTGGCTTCTTTCACACTGTTTCTTTTTTCTCATCAGGAGATTATTCTAGTCTGGCAAGTGGGGAGATGATGGAAAATAACCACAATCCCAGTTCTGAGAGCACTGGCTTGGCCTATATCAATATTGATGGAAATTTAGCCTGCTTCCTTTGTCTACAATGCTTCAGGGAATTTTACTGTAGCCCAGTAAGCTTACTTAGGCAATACCTTTGGGTGGGTAGGCCTGTGTATTCTATGGACAAAGAACAACAATGAACTGCTGTGTAGTTCTACTAGGAGAGGGGTGCCTCATGTAGATACTAGTTTAGTCTGTGTGTGTTGGTTTGTGTTCATATTGGAAAGGCCTCTGCCTCAGCCTACTCAGACAAGGAATAGAGTAACTGAGCATGTTTCCTGAACATTATGCTACCCTTTTTATTTGCTATATGATACAGAAACTTTCATTTACTTTAAATAATCACACAATGAAGTGTAATTGAGGCTGATACATTTATTCTAATTCTTACAGCAGTCTAATGATGTTCTCAAGATTACATCTTTGTGTTTGCATGTTTTGTTTTCCTCTTTTTTCCTTTTTTTTTTTTTTAACTGCGTGTCACTGCAGGAATGTTGAGTGGATGCAGGCAGTATTGATGTGCATTGTGTTGTGGTTGTTTATGAGTTCTTATGTGGGTGGTGTGTGCTTAACTGCTCTAGCTCACAGCAGACTGCTCTCACAACATCAGATACTCCTGCTCAGCTATTTACGTTTGCTGCAGGCCTCAGCTCTCAAGCCTGCTGTTTGTCCTGCATTAATTCTTGTGAATTGGAAAAATTGTCCATGCTTTGAAAACGAGAGGAGATTGCAAGGCAAGGTCTTGTCTCAATAAAACACTTTTAATTGCAGTAGTAAACAGAGGTGAGGGCTAAGTGTTGATTATAATGTATTGATTTTGTAACAGTTTAGTCTGTGATTGACTGAAATATATATCTATACTTTTACTGTGAAGTAGGGCTGGACAATTGATCGTAATATTATTGCCATTGCAATATGGCCAATTGCAGAAGCTGCAGAGACGCCCTGCCCTGCAAATCTCTCTTCAGATGTAAGAAAACATACCCAAACGAATGTCACATCAGCATGATTGTAATAGTTTAATTCCCCCCTGTGAAATTGGATGTTGTGATGCAAAAAAGGAAAAATAATCCCACTATGATTTTACCATATTGTGCAGCCCTATGGTGAAGATCTACCTGCAGTACCTCTTTGTGCTCCTGCTACAACAAATTGTTAAATCAGCCAGGCCACAAAAAGACTTAATGCAGTCCCTTTTCATTTCAGGTGAAATATGTAAACCATTAAGAGCTGTGTATCACTCAAAATATGGCCCCCAGTCCCTGACTACACATTTTTTCACAGAGGGATTTATTACACACTGACATTTTAATATTTTTGAACTTAGTCTTATTGATATAATCAGGAAAGTTGACACATTGGGAATGTCAAAGTTGCCTCAAGGTGTCGGGGAACGTTGCTCACTTGGTGTTGAAGCCTGCATGTGGGTATTTGAGCAACTCATCTTATTTCTTTATTCTTTCCCACAGCAGAAAGGTCCAAGTTACAGGTTCGGAGTTCCAGTGCCATCCGGCGGACGTCTTCTCTGGATGCCATCACAGGGCCATACCTCACTGGCCAATGGCCTCGGGACTCTCATGGACCCTACCCATCCTGTATGAAAGACAAAGCCACACAGGTACATACCATCCAGAGGAGCAATACAGTCTTGGATATAGGCATGAATAGGGAAGAGCCATATTGTTATTCGTGATAGCAAAGTTGCAACGTCAGTGGAGCTTCTGATTCTTTTCTCAATTCTGCAATCCCATTTCAAAACTGTTTGAAACATTATCTTCTATGTTACTTAAATGTACTATAAGGAGTTTTCAACTTGATGTGAAACAGTCTCAATTTAATTCTGAAACCTCTATATGTTAAGCAAACAAGACCATCTAAGAGAAGATTTCTGCACAGTTGTTCTTAATACCTGCCGGATCAGGTGAAACAATTTATGGCATGCAGGATGAAAGAATCTATTTTAACATTTTTATCCAAGAAAAATTATATTAGCCAATTAAAAAGAAGTGAGGGGAGATTTTTCTTTAGATAATTTTCTTTTTGACGTAAAATTTCTTTGGTTATGGCAGTGGAAACATTACTGCTTTTCTCCACAAGTGCCTCCAAAATCAACACAATATGAATGTCCCTTATAGTAGCTTCAACATAGAAACATGGGACTCGCACAGATAATGTCATGACCTCCAGTTTTAATTATTTTAACCTTGCTTCTGAGAAATCATTTTTTGTCTGTCATTTTGGCATACTGCAATACTCATAAGCCTTGGCTGCTGTTGCCATGGTGAAGAGGCGTTGGCAAATTCAAAATGTTTTGTCATTGAATTTGTTAACAACACACAGCACCGTAGTTGCTCAATTCATCCAAAATTACCCAAGTAAATTGGTTTAAGCTGCAGATTGTCTTGCCAGTTTTCCTAACACCATAATCTTTAGCTTTTACTCACCGTGGCGAAATACCAAAATTCATCTCGGTGAGTCATAATTAACGTCTCCCCCAGCCTTTTTATTGCACACTATCATGTACCTTCACCTTTTATCAGTGAAGCAGATGTTTTCCAATGCAGCTTTTAATCTTTTGTACTGATAAATTAACAGGGAGAGTTTCGTGCCGATCCAAGCCATAGAAGTGCTCTGAGTCACATAACCTTGTCTATGGAAAAAAAAAAAACAGGAGTGCCTGAAATGGCTCCTCCTGCTTCACACCTCTATTCCTGCATAAATTATTGTGGGATTTTATTGTGTGAACATTTTCATATCATGATTTTATTCTGTTTTATTACATATTTACATATACATATGGTTAAAGTACAACAGCAACCCACAACTGAAAGGGAAAGTGGTTGGTTCCAAAAATGGAACAACTTTGGTGGCATGTAGGTGGCTTGATAACACTAATGTTCAAAGACATGGGGTTCCCTGGTAGCCAAACGGTTGAGGTGAGAGAAGGGGTGCTACATCAAGCAACAAAGGCCACATACATTGTCTTCTTGTAACCAAATTCATCTTGAGACACGATGCATCATGATCAGTTGACTTATCTCCGCAAGTGGCAGTGATTCATTGATCTTTATATTGTACATTTGCTTTATGGGAAAAAAAGTAGAATCAAATGGCTCAATTAGTGATATTCAGGATGGCATGTGTGAGGGGAAAAAACATTGCACAGAAACACCAAGCTGTAATCATGAAATGGAACTGTTTAACCCGATATGGTCCTTATTAAGTTGAAGTTAGTTCAAAGTTTGACTAAGAAAATTTACTTAAAATATTGCAATATAATTTTAATGCCATATGTCGGCCCATATTCAGGTCAGAGTGTCTGGTAAATTCCCTGTTTAACACCCACTTTCACCTTTCTCCAAGTAGATGATGTTAGTTAATACTTCAATACTTCTGTCTTAGTGGCTGGTTATGGAGACAAATCTACAAGCTGTGGCCAGAGATTTTGTTACAGTAATCTGGCGGTGGAGTCTGTCGCCAGTACAGGCGTATTATACTTTGCTGTAAATATTCTGAAATTCTCTCGCAGCATTTTAATACATTATAACACTTCATAAAACTATGTATGGATTTCTCATTGAGCCTGACCACAGTATTCCTGGATAGCAGCCCACACATGATCACTTGGTAATCTTGCCATGTGACTGGCGGATAAATGCAGTTTTTCTCTAAGAGCTTAATTTTTGGGGGGTTGGTTGGGTTGGGTGTTAAGAAAGAATATTGACTATGTATGATCATGACCAGGGCTGCTCCCTCTTTGCTAACAGAAGCCTTTCATGTGTCTGAATGAAGACCGCCGAGCCTCATTTACATGGGCTTCATCCCTTTAACCCCTCATTTGCTTCGCATTTCATTGTGTGTAGGCTGAGGAAGTGGTGAGAGGGCCTTGCAAGATCCCTTGCAAGTGGCTGTATGCAGAGTAAACACCTCTAATTACAGGGTTCCTGTGCAACCCTGGAAAGACTGGACAAGTATGGAAAATCAATTTGATAATTATCAGGTCTTAAGAAATGCCATTGCTCAAAACGTCTGGGCACGTACACACAGTGATCTTGTAGCCCTGCTTTTTTTTTTTTGTTGCCACATTGCGATACTTGCCTGTGCTATATAGTGACAAGGCCTCAAACATGTTTCCCTGCCATTATCAGCAAGATCTGATTGAAGGCCAAAATTAAAAACCAGTAAAGAGATTTATGTCTGTCAAAGCTGTGGAAATTTGAGATGGAAAACATTTGGCTATGTTGTAATGATGTGGGAGAGTGTGACACACTTGACAGTCCTTGAACGATTAAATGCACAAACTCCCCCAAGGATAGTCAGAGACCACTTCCTGTTAACAAGCTATGCCTGGGCCCAGCTCTTTTTATAAGAAAACAACAGCAGAAAGCAGCAGACAAAAGGTCCCTGGCCTCTTTTGTTGTGTATTGCACAAGTTCAAGACAGCCTCTCCTTTGAGCTGTAATGTAGCCTCGTATGGAGGTGAAGTTGTTTGCACCTGTCTCTCAGGCCACGGCTGAGGCGAGGAGAAATCCCACTGCTTACCACCTGGCCCTCGTGGCTGCATGGCCCGCCTGCCTTTTGTGTGGGAGTTGAGGAGCAGAGGGCCCATACATATGCTAATCACTGTTCCGGGATAGGTCTGTGTGCCCTAGGGCCTGTGGTTACAGAACACAGAGAATGTCTGTATGAAGATTAGGGCCCTGACACACCAAGCCGACCTCAAAGAACTCACACCGACAAAGGCAGGCTGATCAAACAGTTTGCGTCGCCTCACGTCTTCTGTTAAAAGTTGCACTTGAGTACAGCACAAAGACTACAGCCGATGGCCAGCTGACCACTGACATGCGTGTACCTTCTGCGCCTGCGTGAGGGGAAATAACTAATCAGCAATCTGTATTTGTAATCTGAAAACATAAGTGAAAAACAAACTAAACGAAGTGGCTTTCTATTTTTCATGCCACGATAAATCTCCTTAAACTTTCTCATCATAGGCCTGGAAATGATTGAATTGTGCTGATAAAACTGTTGGTGCTAGGCTTAGGTGGTTACTACACACGTCTGCTTCATTCTTGAGAAGCTGCAGCCTTTATTCACTAACAAACTCAAACCTGAACTGCACATTTAGGTACATATTCTGCTAGACCAGTGTTTCTCAACCCTGGTCCTCAAGTACAAATGATCAGCTCATCATCAAGCCTCTGCAGAAGCCTGATAATGGCCTGATCATTTGAATCAGGTGTGTTGGAGCAGGAAAACATCTAAAACATGCAGGGCAGGGGTACTTGAGGACCAGGGTTGAGAAACACTGTGCTAGACCAACAACTTACCCACTCGCCTTTTCCTCCACTTCCTCTTTCTCTCTGCTCTCCTGCACACACAAGCTCACCACCGTTGGGGTCAGCGTGACAGGACTGCAGCCCGCTTGGAGGCGAGTCGGGCTCGCGGTTCACGTCAGGTGCGGCTCTCCGCGATATGAGCGGTCATGAAAATGCAACTCAGCGGCAACGCGGTTTGACTCGCACAGCCAAAAATGTCAGTACAAAAGCACAGTGTCATTTACTTAAACAACGCAGTGGGCTCCTCCATGGTGCTGCTGCACACAGGTTTACAAGCAAACATGAAGATAAATCCACTTTTGCCTAACTAACAAGCGAGCGCAGTGTGTCGATCTTGTTAGTGAGGAGAACCATATTTAATTAATCCTATTTTAGGTCTGTAGGGATGGATAACGTTAAGATATTAGCGATGCAGATTCTGCTTATCGATACTGGTACATGAAAAGATTCAACAGTCTTTTAACTGGAGGGTGGTCATCTCCCTGCAGTTGAAAATATTGACAACCATAAGCAATGCAACATTAGTTATCTCTGGCTTAACTTAGGCTACCAAGCAGTTAGCTGTCTATGCTATGCTACCTATTGGCAACCAGGTGAACTCTGTTGTAGAGAACGGCTGTAAATCTTTTACAAGAAACTTGGCGACAGCCCTGTGACATTCTGCTGTGTTTCCTGTTATTTTCCCTCATCTAGCAATGAAGAATGGGTTGGATTTGGTGATTGACTTCTGTTTACTGACGAAGTTGTGGTTGCTGCTGACTGACATTGTCTGTGGGATTGTTTAGGAACATGGATCAGATGTATGTAAAAACATGCTAACTGTCCTGTCCTGAATAACTACAGAATTATTTTTGTAACAATAACTAGTGTTACCTTGACTTGACTGAGACCATCAACAGCCTAGTAAAGTGAGCCCACACTTTACATACACATTTAGCTCTGTCAGCCATGAGTGGAGCGCATGCAATGTAAACACACATTTCCGCAACATCAAATGTAATCTCCTGACTCTGGCAGCTTCATCATCATTAGGTGATGGTTAGAAATTTCAAACTGACAGCTACATTACAGCGAATTAAAGTGACATAAATACCAATAGCAGTATTGTTTGTCCTGGAGCTTTCCAATATTTCAGAACTGACCAATGAGGAACCGGTACCAATTTAGTACCATCTTTTGAAATCCATCCCTATGAAATTCATGGTATCTGCTTTCACTGTGACCCGTTTTTACTTCATATTAGCTTAATGAATATAGAAGAATGCAGTTTGAAGTTAGACTAAACAACAGAAATGTTGTTTTAGAGACATTTATCCCTTTGCTGGAATGCTCAGTTGAGTTTCAGACATGCACAAGATAACAGATACACAAAGTCAACTCACCAAATCAGAATGCATGTTCTCCTCATCTCTAAACCACACCAAATGATAGCAGTGGCACTCTGCTCGCATGTCTCAGCATGCAATCTAAACAAACACCACAAATTCCACTGCAATTCTATTGAAGCCCAGTCATTATTTCCTGCTTTGGAACAGAGCTGGATTCTTGAGGATGTTGCCTGTATGTAACCCTTTGGGTGGGAATCATAATGGGAAGCATGCTGCAGGCTAGTTTTATCTTCACAGCAGTACATTATCAGGCACCACACCTGGCACACAAGTCTACAAAGCACACAACTCGGGCCGGAAGTTCAAGAACTAGCATGATAAAAGGGCCTCTGAGGTAAATAAAGGTGGGTGTTCTTGTTAACTGACAATTTGTTGGGGAGGAACAGGCAGAACCAAGATAGCCTGCAGTATTTTTAACTGTCTTGTCTTAGTATGGATACCTGAGGGCAAATTTGGCACTTGATTGCAAACTGGGAAAACATGACCCGTGCCATGACATGTGGTCTGTTGTCATCTTTTAAGTATTTAGCTGTCTTGTGATTTAAAACAAATGATTAATTTGTCCAGTTTTTGTCTGAAACAAGTATTTCAGAATGAATTTATAAAATTACAAACTTTTAAAAGCCACAAGCATTAAATGCAAACAACTAGAGTACCAACTGCTGGCTAAATTGTCATAAATGTTGAACTCAAATGTTGAAATATTTGTGTGTGCATGTACTGAAGGTTGCTGTAATCACTTTAAATGAAAGTGTACTTAATCTTAAAATAGATTAAATTGATTTAAGGCTCATGAAGGTCAGAAGGAAGCAACTAAGGGTGTGCCATATTGTATTGTTCACAATGTAGCGTTTTCTTTCATGATTTAAAAAAAATCGTGATAATGGCAATATTACGGAGGATTTGTTAGTTCCAAAAAAGGAAGCAACTTCAGTTGTGTGGAAGTGGTTTGTTTACAGAAGATCAGATGTACAATAAAGCACGGTAATATGTGAAAAGTGCAAGAAGACTAACAACAAAAGGGATCACTACAAAAAAACTAAATTCACCACCTCAAGCAGAAGCATTGAGTGCGAGAAGAACCCACGAGGAGAGCTCAACAGTTGTTGTATTCTGTACCAGTTTTAAACCAAAAATATTTTTAGGTATTGTCATATCAACAAGAATATTGTTATTGCAGAAACCTTAAATAGAATACCTAATAATACCTAAAATATTGTTCAATTATTATAGGGACCACTTGAAGCAAAACTAGATGAAGAAAATATCACTTGTAAACTACCAAATTTAATGTTAATGAATTTATATGTTCAATAACACCGCTTCGTTGTGTCAAAGTGACAATGAACCTCTGCCTTTAACCCCTCCATTGTTTTCTATTCTTGTGCAAAATGATCTTGCTTTTCACTTCAACCATTATTGTGCAGCCCTGTGAAAACCTATACATATCACCCACTGCCAAATAAGAGCGTCTCACATTTCATTGAGTTACTAGTAGTGAGTAGCATTCCCTACTTGACGTCATACAACATCTGTGAGAACTTAGTTTTTCCTCGACGACTGAGTCCACAGCTCCATAAAGCCTCCCTGCCCTTTTACAGCAATCTGCATTCTGTATGAACAGATCAGGCTGCAGCATCGAGTCCCTCAGTGTTTGGCAGGGGCATCAAACAGCGCAAGCCATTCCATAGGCCATGCACAAAATGTTAATGCTAAAGGCTAGCTACACATCTGCCATCCAGCGTGGCCAAGCACAGTGGTCCCTTTATGAGAGCACAAGCACCCATTTAATTCGCTGTCCTTTTCTGGGAGAAACCAGCGCCAGCAATCCAGCGCAAACGGCTTCACGGGTGTTCCTCATTATTCACAGTGTGATATTCCATATCATAGGGCAAGGCTTGTGCATTAGTTGGAGAGCTATAGAGGTTTTTCTGTTTGTGTGGGGTCAGACATAAGGCACAGTGTGAAGACACTGACATTTAAGATGTTTCGGACCACTGTGCTGACCATAAAACGTCAGATGTTTGATGACTTGTTTGAGCACCAGAGGCACTGTTGATATGCATAATCAGGGGGAAGTATGTGGTTTCAGACAACCCGATGAAACATCCTCAGTCTGTTTCTGTTTTTGCATATATTTACATAACTTAACCGTTTCCTTGTTTATGCAGTAGAGGTCTAAAAGACATGTTCAGTGAGACAGAACTGCCTCTGTGCTCTCTGGTTGGGAATTTTTTGTACATTAGGTGTTTTTTTTTTACTGGTGTACTAACAAAACTAAATTTCCCTGTAGACTTGTTGAGCTGGTGTATGCCTAGAATTGTGCGGTGTATAGTATGTGTATGTATAGACTAAATTGTAATGCAGATTCATAGACTAATTGAAACTATTGAAGGTAAAAAGGCGGACGCTTAACTAACACCAGCTGCTAGTAAAGTCCTTGTAAATGTCACCTGTGGCTGACAAGGATGTCTTCTTGGAAGGTAAGCATATATTATCTAGTGGTCCTGTAATTATTTCCTTGAACTATGTTTGACTTGTTTGGCTGCTGGATTTATTTTGGAATGTACTTGTCGTTTTAGCCTGGAGACAAAAAATGTGTTTCATACCCTGGTTGCCACAGATGTATTTATCTTAACCTGGCTTACTAATGGAAGCAATCAAACATGCTATGACTTTTGTTTTTCCTGTTGAATGTAGTTCTGTCCTCAGGGATAGTGTCTCATGACTGTTTTCTTCATTTTCATTGATTCCAGATTTTTTAGTTTTGTGCACACGGCAGTCATTACTGCTTTCACCGACATCTTTCTCAACTGCTTATCCAAACCTTTTACATTATAGGTATTAAGTTGATGCTCACATGCTGAGTGACTTCACAGTGAGGTGGCACGTCTGCAGTTCTGTGTCTCTGACAGGGACATTTTATGAGCTCTCTCCTGCACAAGCTTTTGTTTACTTCAAATTAATTTACTATATCTTACTATTTGTAGGTAAAGGTGTGTTTGTATGTATATGTGAATGTTATTGCGTACATATCATATAATTTATAATAACTGTACTTTGTGCAAACAAATATATACGTAACATGAATAAATTACATTTCATAAGACTCATGACACTTGATGGGCATATATTCAACAAGGCTCAACAAGGACTACATCTGTAACTGTTCAGTTATCTGATCTCTGTAAACATTAGGCCACCCTGCCACGTAAACAAATCTCAGAAACTGCAGGATAGTTAATCTCCAGCTTAAGGTGATGAAAGGTATTCTATTTAGGTATATTTGCATCCACCCACAATGGAAACTTTTGTTTTTGCTCTTGTGCAAATGTACATCATACTGGTCTTTGTGTGCCTACTCAACATAAGATATACTTTTTGATAGCTGCGGTACTGTACAGTATGTGTATGTATCAATAGCATGAGTTGTGTGTGATGAGTTTTATATCTTTTGGTTATGTGTGTTTCAGACTCCAGGTCTCTGGATTGATGAGGGAGCAGAACAGGGAAGTCCTCACCAGCGGTCAGCCTCCTGGGGCAGCGCAGACCACCTCAAAGAGGTAGATTCACCTGTCTTATCCTTGGTTCACCAAAATCACAGCTGCCACAGACAGTAGATTAACACAGGGAGTAGTATCAGTGATCTTTCTGACTTTAGCCAACTTGGCTTAAAACATACACACAGCCAGTTCAGAGAAGTTTTTGTCATTTCTGAGGTTCATTCAACTCACTCAAAATATGTTTTATTTGTCAGGGTCTGAGGTCAGCCTAAATATTATGCTCCTCAAGGTTGGTTTCCACTCCTGTCTATCTGCTGGGCTTGGTGGCCAACCAGCCGACCACATGGAGCTATTAGGTCTCCAGCTCTCCAGACCACAGTCTAAATTTATCCTCCTTCTCCCCACTTTTTTCCCACTCAGCTGCACCCTTGCATCTCATTATGGTCTGTTGTTTTTGAGAGACAATGTAGGAGATCCTCTCAAGGGTGAAACAGCCATATCATTCCCTCTTTAGGTTGCACTGAGCAAACTGATTTAGGGTAACTCATGTTACTCGAAAACCTGACAGATGCTCCTGCAACACAATAGACATTCATATTTTTCTGTTTCCAGTGCATGATCTAACATCTGTATGTCATCAATATTTATTTTAGTTCCAGAATTATTAATGGCACACAGATGTCCCGGGGCTTTTGTTAGTTTTGACCAGAATAAAATATAATTTAGAACCTTTTTACAAAAAAAAAGGTACAATTTTAAGAATTTACTTCTACCACAAATAAAGACCAGCTAGAAGAGCTGCATTCCAGAAATAACATATTTTTTATGACCAAAATGCCAAAGGTGGTGTTATTCAAATTTAAATATACCATATTTAAATTCTCAGGTATGGTCGCAAATGTGTTTGGGATGGAACAGGCTTTGTGTTTACTTTGTTGACCATGTGTTACCCAACCAGGCTATGGTTACACTTTTCTGATCATGCTAGGTGAGAATAAGTGATAAATCCGGATGCACAAGAATTTGATTTTTCTCACTTTACTATTAAATTGTCAGATGAGAAATTTAAGTGTTGATGGCTTTTATTGTGTGTAGGATTGGACTTTGTGTGGATTTAAAGCGATATTCCACCCCAGAACGATAGTCCACTCAATATGTACTCACCCCTATGTCGATGTGAGGATGGGTGAAGATCTTCAGTTCACAAAACAATCCTGGAGTTTCAGCAGAAAACAGGGTTGCAGCCAATGGCAGTGAATGGTGACCATGGATAAAATGTAAAAAAAAAAAAAAAGAACACAAAACAAACACAAAATGTCTCCCTCTTGCTCGTGTGGTGTAATACAAGTGTCTGTGAGCTGCGACATTAAAATTTAACCACAATCCTCACATCGGCGTAGGGTTAAGTACATATTGATTGGACTATCATTCTGGGGTGGAATATCGCTTTAAGCTATCTGAAGTCACATTGCACACAAGCAGTGCCAACAGTTGTAAATGGGGAGACAGGAAGAGACATATTTTGATAAGTAACAGCCACAAGAGATTCACAAAATCTATTTCCCAGCTGTGGACTCAAAGCAGTTTGATATAATAAAATGTGATTTTTCGAATCAGATCTCATAAATCACATTGAAGTGTAAATACAGCCATACATTATAAGAAAACTCACTAGAAGAATGTAGTGTTCAGCTTTTACAGACAGTCCCAGGCCTTGGCCCGTACAATCAATAGCATAGCACAGTCAGGAAAACTTGTCTTTTTCGTCCTCTGAAATTACATCGGCATTGCCTGGACTTGTCATTATTGACTGCTGTGGTCACTCAATGAATGTAGTGACCTGTATTCAAGCTCTCTTAACCTCTGCGATTACATGTGTGGGAGGACATCTATGAAAAAAAGCAAGTCTCTTTGTTGACTGTGTTGCCAGGATTACAAGATCAGCATTGAAGACCACACCTTTGTCTGCATAGTACAACTGTGTCTATTTGGCTCACAAAGGGTATCCTGTTTTTAGGCTGATACTGGGCCAAATGCAGAGACACCCATTGACCTAACTTGTTTTCATCACCAGACATGCATGTCTGATTACATGCACTATGGTACTAGCCTGCAGCCATATTCAAGTAAAGTCAGTCTTTATGGGTCCACACAGTGACCATATATCTAGTACATATTTCACTGAAAAAAGAAATTAATATTACAAGCCACATAAGAGGAGAAAGTTCCTAAGCCGTCCCTTAAAAAAAAGAATAAATATTCATTTGGAAACTAGCACAATATTTGCATTAGTGTAGGATGTCAGGAACTGATGCATCAATTACAATATTTAACTAAACACAACATTTTTAAGGTCTGTTAAATTGTTTTCATACAAGTTTATTTCTTGGGGAACAGTTTGATACATGGGAGTAGAGCTGCAATGATTAGTTCTAGTGTGAGAATTTGAAGTTTTGAAGTTTTTGCTTGTCTAAATATTAAAGTAAATTGAATACCAAACAATGTGCAGATAAATCAATTGTGAAAATACATGTTAGCTGCAGTCCTGCATGTGGGCAGTTATGTCCATCATCTTCTGCTTCATTCATTTCACTGATGAGAAAAGTTAAAATTCACATTTATAGAAATATGACACTATGACACTGATGATGACTTGTTGAAATGTGTTTTCTTTTTTTCTTTTTTAAAGCCCCACAAGAAAACTATTTATCTGTGGTATTTCATTGGCTTTTGATCCTTACCCTGACTGTGCACCCGATGCATGCATACATACATATACATAATCAAGATTTGGCGGTGTGTCTGCCGCTACTTTTACAGATATATTTCCTTCATGACACGATTGTGATCTCTCATTTGCTGAAGTGATGCTACTTTTCTTCCAGCAGATTGCTAAACTGAGGCTGCAGCTGCAGCGCAGCAAACAAGTCAGCCGGCAGAGCAAAGACAGAGAGCAGAGCTCGCTGCAGCTGTCGCAACAGGCACAGCATGGCATTGCATGCCAACCGCAGGTGAGTTATTCATGTCAATATTCATGCCTTGCCAAACTGAATCACTGGCACGCTCTTTTCAGGTGAAAACATTAACTAACCCTGACTCTGGTGATGTAAGATTTTACCCTGACAGCGATGATATGATAAGGTAGCTTAGCAGCAAAGCAAAAAACATACAAATGAAACAGATGGTGAACTAACCATATCACTGCTGTATAAGATAAGAGAACTGAATATGAACATACCAGGGTGAAGCAAGGTGGTTATCTACATTACAAAATGAAAGTGCCTGTATATTTGTGCAGCATATTCTTTTAGGCTTGTGTGTAGGCCATATTTGATCATAATCCAAGTTTATGATGCACTATGTTACACTACATTTGACTGAGGAGGTCTATTCTGACCAGTTGTGTCAAAAGAGGAGGAGAGAGGGAATGTGTCTGGGCATGCCTGGTTCTCTCCTTTGCAGTTCATTCATTAACAGATGCCCAGTAACAGTACACATCATTCACTGTGGGAAAATTAACACAAACAGTGATATGTTATGTCCCATACCAACCTGTGGTAGATCACAATCATGGCTGTGTTTTTGTTCCCGGTGACATTTAATCCCACTTCATCAACATGTATTTAAACTGAATGCCTCCACCCATTAAAAATCTCATGAAACTGGATCAGCGACAATTCAATACTGCAAGCAGAGCTTGTTGTCACAGAGACCAGGACATATGTAGTATTATGTGTTAAGTTGCACAATTGGCTCAAATGCCTTCCAGTGTTAGGTAGGGGGGTGCATTTGAGTATATTATTGTTATTTTATGTGTACATAATTTTTCCCATATTTCTGATTTCTGTTTGTCTTTCCAGTACAAGGGAACTTCATCAGCCTTGTCAGCAATCCCTGTGCCAAAGTCCCTCATATGTAGAGTGCCGAGCAGTGTGGAGGGCATCAACCACGAGCTAGAAAATGTGTTTATCAGAGAGGACTGGGAGCAGGGCATACAGGTAAGGATATGTATTAATTCATCCGAATATGCACATACGCATAAATCATCCACTCACCACCCACCCGACTGTATTATTTTCTGCGGTGTAGAGACCTGCACCCACACCTCCACTGCCCCTGAAGGCTATATTACTTTTTAAATTATGTCAAGCAGTGCAAGGTGATTTCTTTATTATGTGTTAACGACTTACTTCAATTTCAGTTTTGTGGCAAAGGGCACAATTCAGCAAAAATTGTTATTTAAGCAGCAAAACTAAAAACTTAAGTCATAAATTTGACAGGACAGAGGAAACTAGAAGAACCAGAAGCAAGAAGAAACAAAATTAAATCCCCATTGAAGTTGTGTTGCTGTGCCTTGTGCATAAATGTGCACAGCATGTCTCTTACTGGGGAGATTCACCCCATTTCCCACCTGCAGCTCATCCACTCTTAATCAGAATGGCAACTTTTATGATCCAGTCCATGATTAACTGCAATTCCTGTGGTTGTAAATGAGGTCATCGCATGTGTACACACACCAGCAATGGGTCAAACGTTACTATTTAAAACATTATTCAGAGGGCTTGTTGAACTGCAAATGTGGGAGATTAATATATATCTCTTAGCAAAACTTTAGTTTTCTTGTACGTTATCTGATGAACTCCCTTAACACACTCATAAACTCCATAATTGTCAGCAAAATGGTGCCAAAATGGCTGCAAGGCCACCAAACCTAACAGTTAATGTTAGTAATAAAATACAATCAATGCAGGTAATTAATAAGGAGCTGCATATATACCCTAGTTTGTTATCTGTAATAACTTATCTTGTTAACTAGTTAGCAAATTGCTACAAATATGTAACGTATAAGAAAATGAACTACTTAAATACTCTGTCCCTTTAGTGCGTGGTGTCCTACAGGTGTCAGTTGATGCAATGCTGTGTGATGCAGACATTGTGTATCGCACACCGGACAAGAGTTAATACTTTCTGAGTCTGAAAGATTTGTTTACATCAGTGATGTGGAGTGATCTGTATGTTCAATTTGGATTGGCCAGGAAACACAAAATAATGTATTTTTTTCCCCCTTTAACATAAGTCAAATTTAACTATTATATATGTTAATATACCTATGGTCAAAAATAGCTTTTTAGACTGTGCTTAAAATTTATTACTTGCACACAAACACAGTCTTGTAAAGTCACTTGCAGCATTGTGCACCGTACTGTCAGACAGCATATATTCTCACTCACCCTGAATTAAATCGCTTAGGGGTGAGGGGACCACGTAAATCTTGTCTGATGTGGGGTAGTAAACCCTGGCAGGTCTGTAAAGCTCACCTCTTAGAAAGTCGCAAGAACACACAAAAACAAACACACACACACACACTTTAAACACACATACAGACTCATCCAGCACTACAGATTTACAGCCTGCTGTGCACCAAGCATTTTTTTTTTTTTTTGCTGATCTCCCATTTGAATCAGCTGTGCCAAAGCAGAACATTCTGCACATCACACTGTTCATCTACTGTCAAGTATTACCATCTGGTGTGGTGTTTGCTTCTCCAATTGCCCTTTAAACAGAAAGACAAATGCACCAGAGGCCTTTGAGTTCCAGTCGTTTTTTGATTCAGGACGTTTTAGCTGATGCTCTTAACCCAAAGTGACGTCATCCAGTGAGTGAGCAGGTGGCTGTTCAGAGCTTTTCAAAGACACATTGGCTCAATGTGACCTTTAAGTTACGATTCTCTCCCAACATTAAGCACAACCACTCTGCCATTGTAGGATCCAAGTACGTTAACCCATGACCTCTCACCACCTCCTCCGCACTCTGACCTCACAGGCCATGGATGTGGTCGATGGCCGCCGGGCCCCCTTCCCTCCGCATCACTACAGCAGCAGTGGGGACACACGTGACACGGACACGCAGGCCCCTTCAAGTAGTGACTCCAGCCCGTTGGCCCGCCCCTGCAGCTCCGACCACCTCCACTCCCCTGATGGAAGCCCTTGTTCTGCAGAGGAAATCGACAAAGGTGTGCCTTTGTTTGACAGATACAGTTTTAGTGTTTAATGCATCAAAGGGAAACGCCACTTATTTTACAAATAACAGCCTGTTTACAGGTCTTGGGGGTGTGGGTATATTTAAAAAAAAGTTGTCTGAAGCCTTCTGTGGCTGCAGTGGGAGCTACACAAAGTCTGAGAAACTGCTTCAAGTGATATCACTTGAGTCAGTATTGGATAGGGCTGACACACATTTTTCAAAATTTAATGTGGGGGTTATAAAGATGTTACCAATTGTACCCTGCACCTAATTTCTTCTAGAGCTGAGATTAGCTCCTACTAGCCTAACAAACCTGAATTTCTGACCAAACTTTAAGCAATTGATTTGCATTCTAGGTGATTTGGGATGTGATATTGAACCTCAGTACTTGGGTACTAAAAGCTGGCATTATAGTTGCTGACAATGTTCTTTGATCAGACTTTTTGATTTAAACAATAATTTTGCAAGTTATAGACAGACAGACAGACAGACAGACAGAGTGTATTTTATTTAGGCAAAGCAGGCAGTAAACCAAAGTACTGAAAGTTATTGATTAAATATCAGTACAGAAACTCGGGTATTGCATCCGCCCCACTTAAAGCACATTGCCTCTCCTAAGAATAAATATACATATTTATATATATATGTTTTCCGTTTCCTATGTTTGTCTCAGAACTACAGGAGCAGTATGTTCTAACAACATGTTCTGTTCTTCACTGTATTTTTCAGACAATTTGTGCAGTTCTCCTCTCCCCAAATTTGCCACTTCTCCCAAACCTAACAACAGCTACATGTTCAAGCGCGAACCTCCAGAGGGCTGTGAGAGGGTCAAAGTGTTTGAGGAGATGGTGTAAGTATTTTTCCTTGTTTTTTTATTTTCTGATCGGTTTGTTAATGCACCTTTATATTTGAGCTGTTGAAATTGCACAATTATGCTTCTGTCTGAGCCTACGGATCATTGAAATTAAAACAATAGAGTTTACTGTACTATTTCATAGTATTTCATCCTGCTAGAGGATAGTACAGCAAAGCTAACAAGCTTATTTGCATTGTGGGTGGCAGGGATGAGGGCAAAACGGCTGTGTAGGTTAAACAACTAGCATTTAATCAGAACAGTTATGGAAATGGAAAATAACAAGCAAAAATACTGAGCTCCACTTCATTTGTCTTCAGGTCCGGCAAATCAAAAGGTTTCCCTCTCTTCTCGTGCCCCGACAAAAACAAGGTAAACTTCATTCCCAGGGGCTCTGCCTTCTGCCCCGTCAAACTCCTCTGCTCCTCCCTCTTCTCTCCCGTCTCTCCCTCGTCCTGCTCCTCCGCCAACCCCAGTCTCCATGGCAACGACAGCCCAGGGCCTCAGGTGACCCCGATTCTGCCCACTGCACCACTAGCTACCTTTCCAGCCTCCGCTGACAGGAGCACCGACACAAGCACAGGCATAAACACAGACAACAGCACAGACAGCCCGAGCCCCGATGCAGATGTGGGGAAAGACGGCTCAGCACAAGTACTCCTCACCAGCTAGTCCTCAGGTATTCATGACCAAACCACCTACAGCTAAAGCATTTCAGCCAGTCAGGTGGTATGGTTGTAAAATAAAAGTTAAAAAAAATAAAATAAAAGCAAAAAAAAAAAAAAAAAAATCCTTGCACTCCGTTAATCCTAACGTTAGCCAGCAGGGAGTGCCCAAGGTCTGGATATGACAAACACATAGGAGGATAATGGTACCAGCATCCTGCTGCACAAGCATTTCTGCTCGGTCCCGGTGTGTGTGCCCCTGTCGGCGAACTCTGATGTTTTATCAAGAAAACTTGATGGTTTGATCACTGTCGTCCAGACTTTGAAGAGTGTGCTGACCTTGGGCACAGCGTCCCTTCACTCATCACTAACCTAGCCTTCTCCTCTGTACCGTGACAACACAGATAACAAAAATAACTTTGCTTTCTCTTTTGCAAAAAATAGAAATTACTGCTCAAATTATTGTGTTACGTAGTGCCTGCAGTTTTATCAAGATAAATTAAAAAAGGAAAAAATCATACACCTTCACAAGAAACAACTGTAAGGTATCAGAAAAACACATTCTACTCATGTTATCTAACCAGCTTATTAGCTGTTCACTGTTCAGCAAGCTAACATCTGAAGTACATATACATAAGCTTTTTGACAGGATGGGAAATGCTCGATTCATATTTTAAACATATCAGGATGTCTTACAGTCAGAATACATTGTCCCATATTAACCACAATGTTTGCACTTGTTAAAACCTGGCTCAGAAAGATACAGGCTATGGCCTATTTTTTTATTTGTTTATTTTAAAGCACAGTCGGTGTCTATGTACAACGAGCAGTTGCTGGAGTGCAGGCTCCACACAACAGGCTTAGAAGCCAAGACGTAGATCTTTATTTCACGTCTGATCACTATTTAAAGTTGGTTAGCTGAACACAAAATGCAAATCAACTGTTTTTCAGTGACCAAATAATCAGTCACGAAGCACACAATCCCCCCATTTCCTTGTTTTATTGCCCCACACTACACAGTACAGTAACTCAGGTCATGTGGAATGTACTTGCTTGGACTATGTTGCCTTTCCCCAGTGTTTATGACTTTATTCTACAGAAAGACATTCCAGTCTTTTGCAGAAATGTTTTATTTTTTCCCTGGAGAGGGAGGTTATTACAGACTGAATTAACAGATTGATGTCACAGCTTGTGACAGGTGACTTTTGAATTAACCTGTTCAGGTTAGAGTTTCAGGTGCTATGACACATTCCAGAGATCGCTGTTGCATTGGTCAACCGTGAGTACTCATGTAAACGCAACTAGCTACATAAGCTACACCCTCGCAAATTGAGAAGTTGACAAATATGTCGTTTGTTTTCACCCCTTTGTTTAACATGTACCAAAGCAAATGACAAAACAATGAAAGGCCTGTTGCGTATTAGGGACAAGAGAGGCACCATTTTTGTGCCAGAAGCAGAATGTTTATGTGCACTTTGTTTTGTTTATAAACAGTTCTGCAACATCTAAACACTGGTTCATAGTGTTTCAAACACAGGCGATAATCATTAAACCAAGCCGAAGCACTTATTTGTAAGTGAGATGATAATCACTATTTTTATTTTAGACCAATTTGTAAGTTAATACAATCAGAACTTGAGTGTGCAATTGATTTTCTTTGTTTGAAGTAAAGCTACACTAACATATTTTTTTTGTGTAACACAGTTTGGCTTAATATACAGATCCAACCAGATGTGCCCTAACTTTACCTGCACAAGTTGTATCACCAGAACATACAGAAAAAGAAAACATGACTGATTTATTAAACTAGTTAATGTTTCATTCCAAAACTTTGGTCTATCAAGCCACTTGCACACAGAAACACAAATATGAACAATATGCAACACATTCCACACAAATTAAGTTGAAATACTCTCTTCTGCTTGCAGCTCCAAGAGTTTCAATCATACTAATTCTGAATTTATTCACAAGCTCATTGTGTGGTGCAGTTAAGGAATGGTTGCCATGTTTGGCAATGATGATTCAGTTCTCCTGTGTATTACGCATTTTTATGTAGATCTTGTGTGTGTTTTTCAATAAAGAAAACAGAAAATCTCTTTTTGGATTGGTATGTAATCTTTTCAAAGACAAATACATCAACTAATAATATCAGTATTCAGAAGCTTGATGTTTATATACAAATAGGACTTGAGGTAAGGCAATCAATGTATTTGGTTACGATTAAATATTAACAAATGTCACATGGCTTGAACATCAAAAATGGCTACAACAAAAGAAATTCACAATCAGTTGTAGTATACTCTTTAAGGAATCCAATAATAATTATGATGAGGTTCTATTATGTTGACTTTTGATTAGATTAAGGCATTTACTCTGATATATATTCAATTTATGCAGCATTGAAGTCAGTATAATATGACTATATTTTCATGATTATCAAACTTTCCAGTTAGTTTGGCTTTGAAAACAACACACTGAAAACTGCATATATTGCCCATAAAACCCAACTTAGCTAAATAAATGCATGTCCAAATGATAAAAATGATCATAATGAAAAATTACACATTAATATAAACATATTGTTCACACTTTTACTATATGACGGAAAACAAACAAGTCATGCAACATGCAATAATAAATGAGTGATATGTGCATCTTTAGGTCTGAAATATATTCAAAAGGGGATCACAAATGGAGCATGTAGCAAACAAATAAAAGCATAAATCCTAAAAAAGGAAAACTTTGCAGCTTGAAGAAAGAATGTGGCCTTAGATAGTTGCCAGTTATTCTGATCAGTTAACCTGCTTGAAGTTTTGAACCAATCAGTGGCAGAAAAATAAACTTTAGTATAGTTTTGAATATTTCTCTCTCTGACTCCAGTAGCTTTACTCAACTCGTTGCATTATTTTGTAAACACATGAACTATTGCACTGTGATCTTTGCCATGTTTGCTTTCTTTCCAGTGTTTTATCTCACAATGTAGTTTTTTTTTTGCCTGTTTGTAATCTTCAGTAATGAGGATCAGTTATAAAGCATGAATGCTACGAGAGACTGCAGATTTCCAAGGCAGCTAATGTCAAAGGCTTCTTGTTCCAAACTCATACTGAGGTATACATGCTGAACATCAAATGTTTAACCCAGTAAAAGAGCCAACAGGCTTAACAAGGTTGTCTGGTAAATGTTTCATTTCTTTCACAATGGAAAGGACGAGAGCTGGTAGTTGTTAGTGGGACACTTACAGCAGTGTAATACTGCCACCATGAGACAAAAAATCTGATCGGCTTCTCATATTAAAAGGATAATTTCTCTTATTATAATGAGACACACATCTCATTATAATAATAATAATATATGAATAACATATGAAATTTAATTATTAACAACCTTTTTTTGTATAACTATCTTTTCTTCTTAAAGCAACATTCGTTAAGTATATTTTTTACAAGAAAAAACATGTTTTTTCATTGTGAAGCATGTCATTATAATAAGAAACCTTTTATATATTGTCTTAAAAAGAAAAAGATCCAGTTAGCAATGCAACTATTGTTTATTTTCATTATTGATCAGTCAGCTGATTATTCTTCATTAACTGTTTTGTCTATAAGATAAGTTAAAATTCCCACGGTGACATGTTGAGTTAGCTTGATTTTTTTGACAGCCCAAAAGTTCTGATATTCAGGTTTTGACCAAATATGTTAAAGGAAAGCATGTTTGAAAAGTAATGTCAAATATTTGGCATTTTTGCTTGAAAACGATCAATGATTGATTAATGAAAATGCCGTCCAGTGTTCAGATACTTGTACCTGTTCTTGTACCTATTTTCTGCTACTTTATACTTGTAATTTCACAATTTAGATGGAAATATTATACTTTTTACTCCACTATATTTATTTGATAACTTTAGTTAATAATTACTTTGCAGATTTAGATTTATTATACAAAAATATACTCAACAAATAAATTATTAGATTATGTAATATTATGAATTAAGATAAAACCTACCAGCTGTAACATTAAATTGATGAACACATCAATACATCAATAATTACAATCCAATACTATAATATTTATTATTCTGAAAAGGGCCATTCTGAGTACGTTTACTTTCTCTTGGTATTTTAAATGTATTTTGATGTTTGCACTCTTGTACTTTTGTTTAGAAGACCAGCGTGTAGGATTTAGTAGCATCTAGTGGTGAGGTTACAAATGGCAACCAACTGAATATCCTTCACCTCACCTTCCCCTTCAAAGTGTGAAGGAAAAACTAAAGTGGACACAGAACTTACAAGCTGACAAAAAGCAAAAGGCCCTCTCTAGAGCCAGCCTTGGCTACTCTGCAGATATCCCAAAGTTTTACACCGTGGACCTTTTTAAAAAGAATTTTGACTGCAAGACTTTTATTTCTACAGTAACAGAGTAGTTTTACTCTGTGGTGTCGCTACTTTTACCCTAGTACTTTTTCCACCACTGGAAGTAACTGATCACTTATCAAAAATAATTCTTGACTAATAAATTGACTCATACTTTCAGCTCCATATCAAGTTGAAGTTTTAAAAGAAGACAATTGTGTGTGGCTGATCAGCTTTGTCTCTGGTCTTGGTGGCAGCTACATTCTGCTGTACCCACAAACAAAGGTACCCATTTCAGATCCCCATGACGCTGAGGAGGAACTATGCGTTGTGAAGTTCGTGCTCTGTGTCAGTTTTGCCGATGGCATCGGGATTGGAGAGAGGGTCCAAGTCGGCAAACAGGTTGAACCACGCTGAGAGGTCTTTGGACGTCCCCGCTGTCTCTGTAAAATGAGGACAAATGCCACTTAGACAAACTGCTGTACATTTAAATACGTGGTGAAGATATAATCACCTCCCTTTGTCCTGTAAAGGACTACATCTGGTTGTGATCCAAAATTATGAATGGAAACAACCCACAAATTCTTTGAAAATGCCCATAAACACAGGTTTGGTTTTAGCTGGAAACGTCTATTGAATGAGTTTGCCGTTTTCTTTCAAGTCTTTTCATATGTTTTGATCATTTGGCCTGCTCCTACCTTTCACTGCTGGCTTAGAAGGGTTCTGATTGGCTCCAGATGAGTGCTCTGTTGCCTGGGCGACGGGCTGTGGAATGATCCCGGCCCAATCTGAAAACGGAGACGCAGATTCGGATTAATCAACAGGGGACGCTTAACATGCCAAAGCATGATTCAACAAATAAATCATCACACCCTCGCGCACACTGCTGATGTGGACGGATATTGTGTAATAGACACACAAACAGCAATAATCAAAACATTTATCACATCTGACACTATTAGCGGCTTATTAAACACAGACCAGAAGTTGCAATTGCAACTTTAAGGTCTTGTTTCAGGCGTATTTATTTCTGTGTATATTCTTTGTGTATCCAAAAAACACAGTATGTAGCAGCACTAAATACCACCGGGGAGAACACTGGAATGTCTAAACTCTAAATACAAACAAATGAGTCCAACAGGCTTAAATGGCCAAATAGTCCTTTGAGTCCTTTGTATATTTTTCTGTATTAGTGCATTATGGCATTTCAGCTCCAGCATCCTCCACTAGTGTTTCCTTTATTGAAGCGACTCCTGCTGTGGGAGCAGAAATCTAAAATGAATTTTAATGCTTTTTGAGATAAATCTCCCATGACGATAAGGCTAAAAATATTTGTAATACATCAGCGGTTTAAAGGAGCCGTATGAAGGATTTACTGGCATCTAGTGATGAGGTTGCAGACTGCAATCAACGTAATACCCCTCATCCCTTCTAAACACGTAGGACACGCTCTCAGAAACACTTTGAGCGTTTTAATCATCCGTGGTCCACTGCAATTATTTCACTTTCAATATTTTACATTTAAAGGGACAGTTCACCCCAAAATCAAATATGCACATTTTTCCTCTTACCTGTAGTGCTTTTTATCCATCCAGATGGTTTTGGTGTGAGTTGCAGAGTTTTGGAGATATCAGCCATCCAGATGGGAAGACAATCCACAGACCTTGTTGTGAGCAGTTTCAGGTAAGGACATTTTCTATTAGAAAAACCCTAGTTATGATAGATTCTTCTGCAGAAAGAAAGTAGTTACGGCAAGTTCTACTGTAGAAAGAAAATAACTCCTTCATGAAACTGCTCACAACAAGGTCTGTGGATTATCTTGATTAACCGAGTCATGATTTCTGAAAACATTGAGCACCGCAAGTCAAGTGTCATTTGGTCCCATTATATTTGAGAGAAGGCTGACATCTCTATGTCTCTCTCACCAGAACTATCTAGATGGATAAACATGTATTTGTATGTATATGTATTTGAGCAGTTTTTGAGGTGAAGTGTCCCCTAACAGGTCAGGTTAGGAATGACAACCTGTAGAATGGTAATTGTTGCATGGCAACTAGTGACACCTTGTGAGTATAACGGGAATTAAGTTGTCATCAGTTCTATTCCTGTACTAAAGCTAGTGATTTCAGTGGACGACTCAGCAGTTTTATGTGGAAGTGAGATTGAAAAGCCACCATGGTGTGAAAAAAAAAGGAAATTTCAGGAAAAATGGGTCAGCTCTTACTTTGTTGGAACTTGGGGAACAGATAATGTGTCTTATCTGCAAACAGGCAAGTTCAGTGGTCAAAGAATTTACAGTTAAACGCCATTATGAGATCAATCACAAGCCCTGAGACAAGTTCATAGGTTTTCCCGTGCGGCCCTCAAATTGGCACTCAGTCATCAAAATTTTGACAAACCATGCTGCAGGAGAACCTTTGATGGCTGTGAAACTCAGAAAAAATATGCACAGGTCTCAAGAGGCAGTATTTGGTTTGCCCATTCTGAGCCACTGTAGAAATATAGCCATGCAACATAGCGACCTCTGTAAATAAAATGCCTCCTGTTAAGGTAACGAAAACACAAGGATTCTTATTTTCAGGTGATTATACACAATTGAAAACATACTGATGAATATTATGCTCCATTTCTGTCATATCTTGTCAATAGATCCCATTAAATCTTACACACTGGACCTTAAAGTTTAAAAACCTTGAGTGTGACTGCATATGGATGTGCCTGACTCGTGGGGATTTGGGGATTTTCTTCCTTGAAGATTTGTTATAGCTTTGTTTCACATTCTTGGTCTCAAGCCACGGGCTCCAGTCAAGCATCAGTCAAGATTTTTGACCTTCTGAACAAGTTTCTTTCCAGGATCTTCCTGTTTTAGGCTCCAATGACGGTTATATGCAGGGCACTTAACCCTAACCGCTCTAGTGGAACTGCTCAACCTCTTGAACAAGCTCCTCCCTGCAAGACGGGTTTTGAGAGCACAGAGGTAGATTTGTAAGTGAAGTTAGTTTCGAGCTTGCACCTGATGTTTTGTGTGTTTTTCCTTGCATGCTGTTCAAAGTTGTTTTGCAATTACAAGTCAGTCCCTGCCTGTGCCTGATTACAGCTTGAATTGGCTTTTGCTCACTGAGTTCTTTAAAATCTGTCTATACCTTAACCAGCTTCTGTGCGGTTCTGATTGAATTCTGTTGGCAGTTTCTTGGTCCACGTTATTGTGATTGTTTCTGTCTTAAGCAGTAATACCAATTAAATGTGGAAAAAGCCAAGAAGGTTGAATGTGTTTTGACAGTGTTTTGAAAGGAAAAGATCAATCAGGCCCAAGTGTGCGACGTTGACCAGCTGGACTCAAAACTCGCCGCCATCTTGCCAGCTTCTGATCTCGCTGACCATATGCTTCTCCTCCTGTTCTGATATGCTTGAGTTGGAAAAACACTCTAGACTTACTTCTTTTCCAGCACTTTTCCTTATTTAAGATCATTGTGGACCTACAGGAATATTTCCAACATACTACTCTGTGACTTACAAACATTCAGATAATGTATGTGCTTTTCCTTATGCTTGCAGTTGTTTTATAAACATCAATTGCACCTTTATAATGGTAATCCATGGTATCTATCCATATAATGTTTATAGACAGTGCGTTCTCTCTCCTAACTTGTCAAAGACAGCAGCTTCGTCAGAGGTTAGGCTCTGTGCTTTAAACTATGATGCTGTAGGTACCCCGCTAGTGTTAGTGTTGCACATGGTGGTCAAGTCAGCAATAATAAATTTGTAATGTCTGGATAGACTTTCAAAATAAAGGCACAAAAGCAACTTGGTAGGTTTAGGAAAAGATCACGCTTTGGGTTGAAATAACTACATTACTCATGTATGAAAATCTTTGAATAAATCCTGATCATTTTTACTTCCATTTCCACACCACCTTATATTTTCTTGACTGGAGCTGCAATGTTTTTTTCTGCAAAGAAAAAAAGAAGTCCAAATTCTCAGATTTCAGCTTCTAAATCGTGAATATTTTCTGGTTTTCTTATAATTAAGACGCTACTAAATTTTACTAAATTTCTTCCAAAATCACCTGTGGGTCTGGACCCAGCATTTGCAAATGACTGTTTTTTACCACACTGATTAACACTGAAGTGCCAGCTTCATAATTTCACCACAGGACATACATGCTGTAGGTTTTCATCTCTACTCACTGCTTCTATACTCATAACCCACTATGCTGGAAAAGGGCAAAACCAAATCAACAAAACCAGATGAGGTGCGAGCAGCCAGTGCCCAGACCCACATGAAATGGAAAGTAGTTGGCAATCACGTACGGGTAAGCAAATCTAATTGCCGTGTTATAATAGCCTCCTTCTATTACTTTGACAGACGTGGGTTTGATAAATCATTCTGAAGCCACTTTTCTCCCTGTGTGGAAATAGTTGTAGTTCATTTTCTCTCTACATTTGTTAATGCACTCATTCATGGAAAAACAATGTAACTTATTATTTAGTTTTCAGGCATATTTATTTCATCTAAGTACTTAATTAAATTAGGATAATGGTGGTTAGTGTGGACATTTTTGCATGGTTTTAGATAGGAGACATTCTTCCTAATGGTGGAAACCTCAAGTGGTCTCATTTTGATTGGAAACTCAGTCTTTTGGACCTGTGTACCACGTCTCCGGTTCACCCTTGTCTGGCTCACACACAAGCACACACTGACTCTTCTGTTCTGACCTGAGGAGAGGGAAGACTGCAGATTATTCAAGCTCTGGTCCAACAGCTGAGATGGTAGAAAGAAGGAGTCTTCCTTTTGCTGGGCCTCCGCTGGTCGACCTGATGCTGCGCTCGTTCCCTCCTCCATGTCTCCGAACACTTCCGACCACTCGCGAGAGAAGTCGCCCTCATCCATAGACATACCGCCCAGGATCTCATTCAGTAAGGCCATGCTGTCCTTCTCCTCTCCCTCCAGCTCTGAAGAGAGAGGATCTTCATTCTCTGGAATGACCAGGCAGAGTGATCAGGGGACTTGAGCAGTAATGCATCATTATATAACATTATATCTCAAAGTTTAATTAAATGGTTTTGATGTATTTCTACAGTGCTTTTCCTTTGAAAATTGGTGTTTTAAGGAATCTTGGTATTTATAATTGAGAGAGCTGAAACGATCAAGGATCAGGTAATTGATTAGTCTTTTGGCAGAAAAATAATCAGGAACTATCTTGGTTAGCAATAATTGTTCAAGTCAAATTTGAAACAAAAATTAAAAACTTAAATGTGTTTGCTTGTTTTCTTTGTCTACCATAAGGGTAATCTAAATTAGTGATTATGAATTGATGAATCGATGATTAAATTAATTGCCAATTATTGTGGTAATTGATAAATTATTTGAGTGACTTTTCAGGAAAAAATGACAGTAAACTGAAGATCTTTTGCTTGTGGACAAAACAAGGTATTTGAGGACATCAGACTGGCCTTTGGGAAACAGAGATCCAACATTTTTCACCATTTTCTGACATTTTATAGACCAAACAACTAAACGATTTATTGAGAAAATAATTAACAGATTAATCAATAATGAAAATAATCGTTAGTTGCAGCCATAAACTACATATCTTTGTATTTTGGACCGTTGGTCAAAACTAGCAACTTAAAGATGTCTTCTTAAGCTGGCAATCAAAAAAAATTCTGGACATTTTACAGACTAATCAAATGATCAAGACAATAATTAGCAGAATATAAAGGCATGTATACAGATAGGTGAGAAATTAAGTGTCTTAGTAAGGTCTTCAATGTCTGTGGAACTCATGCCAATTGGTCATGCCAATAAAGCAATTTGAATTTATCCTGAAATTTGGTGTCTTGATGGTGGTGGACAGCGCTGTCTCACATGTCAGTCCAAATTCTCCCATAGCTGTTCCAGTGGGCTGAGATTTGGTGACTATGGAGGCCTTTGCATATGATTCACATCATTTTCATACCAGTCAGTGACCTCTTGTACCCTGACAAGGGTTTTGATTTGCATTGACCCTTTCCTCAAATGGGACAAGTGGACCCAAACCATGTCAGCAAAATGTCTCCCACTGTGCAACAGAGCCATCAGATGCCCTAACTGTAGGGGTCAAGCAATCCAGGCCTGTACCACTGTCTCAGTGTACGCCACACATGCACTCGCCCACTTGTCAAGAATGTGGTGAAGGATGACTCATCTAACTAACCGTATCACTTTTTTCCACATCTCTGCAGAGCAGTGCCTATGGTTTTTGCACCACTGAACGCTCAAATGTGCATTCATCTTTGTAATGACGGGTTTATGCACTGAAACCCTGCTATAATATCCCTCTCTATGTAATTGTCGATGGACTGTTCTTGCTGACACAGTCTGATCACGTCCTGCATTGACATTCTCAGGCACCTGAGGAAGAGCTCTTTTCTCTCTGTTTTTCCTGACATATTGCACAAATGCATGAGCATCATGGTCATCAAATGTGTGCTGTTTACCACAATTTCCCATAGATCTTAATGCAGACTTTGGCCACTTTTCCTATTGTACATTAGCCACTTGAGCAGTCTTTGTGACTGAAGCTCCTGCCATCCATGCCCCAACAAGAGGGTTACTCTTTCACAGTCACTTAGATCTTTTCCTCCTGCCATCTTGATACAAAATCCAAATCAGTTGGCCCTGCTCAGCGTTTTCATACATAAAACCAAACATACAAATACTATAAACATATTTTTACATGCATTTAATAGTAAGAATTGTCTTTTACCTTTTTTGGTCTTGTCGCTGGTGTTTTCATTTACTAGTGAAATAAGTCTGTAAATAAGATGAGCAGAAGTTCAGTTTATATTATTGTGCACATACATGAGACAACAGGTGTGTAAAAATACTGCGTTTATGTTCAGTCCAGACCGGTTCAGTGTTTATAAACATATTCTCAGTTTTCACTGCTGGCATGCATGTGTTTGGTCTACCTGCATGAGCAAAGATCAAGGTCAGATAACTCACTGGTCGTCTGTGGTCTCCGTTTTCTTTCCATCTTCTTTCTCTGCTTTAATTTTCTTCTTCCCCTTCTTCTTAGCCAGCTTGTCCATGGGGTCTTGTAGGGTCTGAAATATTAACCACAGTCATGCATTATTATAATTATGGGCCAAGTCTTGAGATGTTGGACCACTTTGAGCCTTGTCAGAGTTTAGATCTCATCTGTGCAGGTCAAGACGGTGTCTGACCTTCAGTGTGGAGAACTCATAATGCTGACAGCCCTTGAAGCTCTCATGAATGGCGGCCATAGTGTGGGACGTCTTCTCCCAGAAGTGCAAAAGTGTTGTCTGAAACAGTAGAACAAGCCACACATTCAGCTGGTCTTGTAGTTATTAACATCAGTTAAAGGTAACTTCCTGTATTTATTAAACCTGGGTCCTAGTTTTATTTATTTTATAATTTTGGGATCTAATTGTACAAAAAATTTTGGGGTGGGCGCAATAGATCACAGGACATGCACCCATCTAAGTATGTCCATCAAAGGCCTTCTTGTTGCCACGGACATGCTCATAGTTATTGTTATTACTGTTATTATTAAGATAGGATTTTTCTCAATTTAGTATTACAGGAGCAAATCCAAACTGATTTTAGGAGTCCTATCATTTCTTGCTTCATCCTATCTTAAGAAATCCTGAATACTCAATCCAACATCGTTTATCGGGTTTTATGTCTGTTACCTAGCAACCAGCACTACTTTTCTCATCTCATTGAGCTAAAACACTTTGTAACCGTTGTTGTTTTATAATTGAATCATACCAAACATACATTGAAAGCTACAAAAAAGCAAAAACAATTATAGGCACTTAGCTTCAAGACAGATGAGTTATAGGTTTTGGTAACATCTGTAGAGAAATCCAAAGATGTGTGATTGTGTAAAAGCAATAAACGAGCAGAAATACAGTTTAAACAGTTAGCTAACACTACTGTTAGCTTCTGTTAGCTAACACTACTGTCATCAAACACTACCATTAGTTAGTAAGTAAGTTAGCTAACTAGGCCTACTACAGGTGGAAAAGTTTAAAGAGTTTAAAGTTTTCATAAGTTTGGATGTTTGGTTACAATTCCCATCACAGGAGCCTTGACTGAGGAACTGTTCATCTGTAACGGCCTTTCTCCTAAATCAAGTCCTAATCCTAATTATACCATTGTTACCAAAAAGTGAACATGGGATCTCCAAGTTCGGAAGTTTCTGTAATACGGCCCCCTGGTTTAAAAATACCAGAATAACACTTAACTTTACTTCTCATGTCTAGTGTACAATGTCTCCTCGCGTGGTCTGATTAAATCTCCATTCCACAGTGTCCTGTATTGCTTTGTTCCCTTTATGTCTTCCTTCCTGGCTGAACTGCATATGGTAGATCCATTGAAAACACACCCTATTTAAGATCAATGGAGTGTAATGCAAACAACTGGGCTTTGTGTTTTACCTGGTATGTGGTTAAAACGTGAGAAAGGAGGTTGCAGCGGCTGGCTCCCAGCAGGTCCACTTTCTGGCAGACATCATTCTTCAGTTTGTCAAAGCTTGTTTTGGTAGTGCGCACCTGGGCTTGAACCTGAGATACGGTAGATAAGAAAATGTCCCAACTGAAGATTAGCAGCCAGTTTTATTTATCATGCTGGTTTGAACATTAAAAATAAACACTGGAGTTCAAGTTTGTGCAAGTGTACATTACAAAAACATAAGCAGATTAGAGCATGCTGCTTTCTTGTTTGAACCAGTGATCCCCTATTTGATGTTGCATTCTGCCCTCTAGTGGCATTTATCTGTAATAGTTTTTTTCTTATTAATACTGTTGGTGTTGAAGTATGACAAATAAGGATTTCACGATGGCCTCTGGCAGCTTGTGATGGACATTTTTCACTGTTTTGTGACATTTTTTTAATCCCAACATTTAATTGAAAAAATAATTGACAGATTAATTAATGATAAATCGTTTTTAGTCCTGCAGCAAATTGCATGTTGGAGCAGTTATAATATTTTACCCTTCTCCCACACACTGTGTTGGCAGGTTTCTGACATTATTTCTATTTTTATGTTGTGCCGGCATGCAGCAAATCCTTAATATTGACAGAGGATTACAAGCTGAGGAATAGCCAGCAATTTAACAAAACCACAATATTTAACATTATTATAAATTGCGTACAAATATAGTGCTTTGTAATTCCTAATGTATAAGTATATAGACTCACAAGACATTGACTTGTCATAGCAGGAAAAGGACTGATGCAACTAATAATGTCTGCAGTGAAAAGGACCAGTTTGTCTGATCTTAATTCTGCCTCTTGTACTGTGTGACGGACAAACCTTGCGGAATTTCTCCATCTGTTTGTGAGTATCTGGATCCAGCTCCTGAGAAACATCCTTCATCCAAAGCAGCGCTCCACGGTATTCAGTCCTGGACTGCTCCATTCGATTCACCGTCAGCCACGTGTCTGAGATGGCTCGATAGCGAAACGTTTCGACCTCCTGGTACAAACGGCACAGAGGGTTCCTGAGAGCCAGTCTGTAGGATGTAGTGTTAAATTTAGTATTAAGGTACTGCATGACTTTTAATTATCATTACCTGTTAGTTTTATACATAACTTAATTGTCATGGATGAACAGATTTTGGCCGTTATAGTGCACAATACAGTCTGCTGAATAATTCAGAAAACGTCACAAAGGAAAATGCTTTACAAAACCAAAAAGTCTCAGTATCACCCCAGCCTAGAAAGTCTTGCAAAAACAAATATTACAGTCAATTGGGCCCCTTTATTGATTCTCCTACGTAAAGACGCAAAGCAAACTCTAAAAAAAAAAGGACAAGTTGTGAATACCTAGTCTTAATTTTGAGAAACAAACTCACTAGCAGGACATAGAGGCTATCAGTCCTCTCTGCGGTAGTTTCCCAGACCATTGTTTGCAATTATTTGCCAGTAGGGTAACACAATTACTGTAATATAATGTTATAATGCTGTAAGGTATAAACAAGCATTTTGTGTGGTTATTTGACTCTTAATGTTTCACAATTAATGTGAAAAGGCCAAAAAAAAATTTAATCCTCCTTTTGTAATAGAGTAAATGCATCTCTGCTCTCTATTGTGCTTATTTGAATCCGGTTCAGTGAAAATGTCCTAGGAGTGTCGATAAATTACTCTATAAAACTATTTCTTGTGCAGCTGTAATTTGCATGTGAATTACCTGAATTACTGCTGATCTTTTTGTATGCTGCCTACCTCTGTTGGGAGGAGAAGCAGAGTGCCTTCCCTGTGGCCTGCATGATCTTTCCAGCCCTGGTTTTATCCTGTGAGCCCTGAGAGCGCAGGAAACGACCCAGCTCGTTCTCCTCTTGGGAAAGAACTGCACAGAAGAGATGCCGAACGTAGCCTTAGATTCAGTCTCATACAGACTTAGTACCTTAAATAAATAAAATAAATAAAAATGAAGCTTTACCTTCCAAATTAAATGACCTGGAATGAATGAGTTTTTCATATTCAACATATCTCAATCACAAATAGCCCTGTGAACGAGTGCATACTGTTTATAGGAATAAAAATCTCACTCTCATTCATTGTTTTTCCCTCTGAGAATTGCCAAGGCAAAGTGTTCCCAGGAGAGGGATCAGTCTAAGAGCAGTGTTTCTGGAAGACTGCTCTCAGCTTAGTTTTTGGTGGCCAGGCCTGTGAGGCTCAACTTGAAGCAGCAACACTGGGCTGAGTCCATGAGGGCCAGCCACCCACACAGGCAGATGTTGTGGTTTACTGCAACCCCTGTAAAATTTCACCTTAGCCAGAGCAAGTGTTGAAGCCCTGGCACTTCCAACTAATAAAATTGAGCTAGCTTTTACCAGAGGGATGCTGGTAAATTGGTTTCATACCACAGTGAAAGTTACTGATTTTAACAACATCGCCACTGTGATATTTTTGGTCGTAATTGTAGCGTAAAATTTGGATCTGGCACATCCTTAGCTTGCCACTATCCTTAGGCTCTTTAACAAAACTCTCAGATAGAAGTTGAAGTGTCCTTTCCCAGAATGGCTCATGATGAGAGGCAGTGGATGGGTATGAGGATAGTACTCATGAGTCCCTGGCGAAGCAGCACTGAGTTTTTTCTGCTGAATGAGAGGATCATGTCTATGCATTTGCTAGTTAGCACAGAAAGAAGAATTCTAACTGTTGGATGTACCAGTGTCCTGGACAACAATGGAGTACCCAGCCTCTATTGTGCTGCTGCAAACTTACATTTGTAATGGATGGTGGTAATTAGTATGATTTGCCCGCCTGATCTCAACCCAAGTGGTGTTTTGATCGCGCACCATCCTTAATGATCACGACACTGAACCATGAGATCGCTCACAAGTGCAGCTGGTAACAGAAGATAGATGATCAACTTTGTTGCCGCATCACCTTATCTGGTCTACTGATCATCACCTGGTGAGGAGCTGAATCTGGTGTTGAGGGAAGCTGCCAGACACACCCAGACCCAGCAAAGTGGGAATGTTAACCTGAACTGAATTTGAGGTGTCTTTGTTCACTCTTGAGGACGTTATGAGCTTAAACATCCAGAATGAGCTCTGTTGCGAAGAGCCAGAGGAGGTTCAGAGCTCCTCTTGGACGCCTCCTTGTGGATGTTACAGGAAATGATCAACAGGGAGGACACCAGAACATACCGGAGGGTGTAGTGAGGGGGAAAAAAGAAGTCTGGGCTACCTTGATTTGCGTTCTACCATCATTAAACACGTCTGGATAAATGCAACAATTCTTAAACAAAACATTTACTGTACTGTTATGACCCAGTGTCAACAGTTCATACTTTCATTATTGATTTAGTGTTTCTGTTTCCACCAAATACTTATGCTGCTCATTCAAACGTACGGCAGATTCTTCTCTGGTACTGCTCAATGACCTTTAGCAGCTCCATGCATGTCCTCTGGATAGAGTGGAAGACCTGCAGAGCAGAAGAAAATGAGCATAAACACAAAGTCAAACGAAAACTGCTTGATCATTATGGAAGTAATTAGTTGTGCCGCACACTGCCTGAATAGAGTGATGTAGGAACAAATCGTAAAAAACCTGGAAATGAGTTAGCATATTAGCACTTCTGATTCCCTCGTCTCGAAGGCAGTGGGTTTATTGACTGGGTTTCTGATTAGATGCCAGTGGTTAACACAAGCTTAAGAGGTTTCCCATTTTGTTTCACAACATAAAATGCATCAGTTAATAGCCGTGTCTTAAAAAAGGCAGTTAATCTAAAATCCAATGGAAAAATCCTATTGGCTATTTGTGGAGGGAATCAAATTGATGCTAACCTGCAGGTTAGCCTACAAAAGTGCATCATTCCTGCAGCACTCTGTATGCTGGAAGTAACTTGCATTCAAAAAAGACAAACCACAGATATCTGTGAAGGTCTATAATGCCTTATAGATGCAATGCAACATTAAAGCCTTTATGAGGTAAAATGTATGCATTAAAATGTCTCATCAAAGCTTTAAAACTTAAGCTCTGATCTGTATGTAGATATCCAGTTTTAAATGGTTTACTGTATCACCCTTCTTATCGAGGACCCGGCCTAAATTAAGATTGGATGTTCCAGCTCTTATATGGTATCGATTTCAGCTATTAAATTCACTTCCCCTCCTGAAATGGAGGCGTAGATGATGGAGGTTACAGAGGCAGCCTAATGTAAGTTTTAAGCCTGAAGCGAACACTGGCACGGTGTGAATCAAAAAGCCATTTTAGTCACTGCAGAGTCCACCTGAGGGGAAGTATCTCCAGTGTTTCTTAATGTTTCTGTGATGTGATCGAGGCCTGTGGTGACTGAACCTGACTCTCTGTTCCCTGATTTACTTAACATGCTGTAAAACTACGAGCACCGACGCTTTCACATTCCTCCTCACCTCCAGCTTGGCATCCAGATCCGCATCTGACGCCACCACATGTTCGTCCTCCTTCTTCCCGGTGACCTTGATGAGCGTCTGTTTGGTTTTCCAGTACTTCTGCTGGAACTTGTTCACCACAGATGAGTCTTGGCTTTGGATGAAGCGGTCCAGATAGTCTCTGGAGTATCCACTGCAAAGACATAGAGGTCGGAACAATGTTCAAACTGATCCATAATGATCCGGAAAGAACTTTGTGTAAACGCAGAAGTATACTCACAAATTTCCTCCATCCATTTTTCACAGTTACCTGTGAACAAAGCAGGACAGCTTAGATACCTGCTGGGTAACAGATGTGGTGAGGGACATGTAGCACAGGCTTGGGGGCAGTTGTAACACTTTTCTTTTGACATTTTTCCAAAATATTTAGCAAACAAAACTCAACAGAAAGCTGAAATTTTCCTAAGTCACAGCTATACACCATATCTTTCTATAAAAATAAACATTACAATTTATGTACCTGGTGAAATTGTTGCTTTCGGAAATGTTACAACAGACCCTTTGTTTGCAGGAGGGGGTAAATGTCAAATACTGTAAAGTTGTAAATATTTATTAATTCAAGATTTTTCTATATTGATTCAACGAGATCACATTTAGTGGTCAAATAAATACTGACTTGTTTGGTAAAAGTTGAAGCTTTAACAGAAAACTTTTCCTGCTGCAGCAATGAGCTGTGATTTTAAAGTTGTTCTGTCTTGTTTTGTCTCTTAATTTTATGTTTTTGAGAGACACAAACTTTTTGGTAAGTTACTAGGAAGAGATTTCAGGGGACACAGAGGAGGTCACTCAAAGCAAACCTCAGATCACCATTTTGAGGTGATTCAGATGCCATTTTTTCTTGATGGCATCTGTCACAAATCACAAAACATGACAAACTCTCATTAGAAAATAGTCTTGGATAAAGACTGGGCCATATACTTGAAATCGACATTTCAGTACATCACGATATAACAAATAAAGCACATATAAAATAATCAAACTGATTTTGAATCCAATTTGAAGCTCATTTAAATAGCAGCTCTCCAGAGTTTTGCCTGGATCAAAGACAATCATATTTCTCTGATTCTCAAATCCCTGCACTGGCTACATCTTTCTTATGTTTATGTACAGTTTTATAGTTTTCTGTAGGGTTGCAAATTCAGTTTAAGTTTTATTTAAAGCTGCTACAAGGAGGTTTTACATGGTTATAAAACAGTCTCATGACCAACATAAGCAAACCAGACCATCTGTGAGAAGATTGGTTATAGTTATTCTTCTTACTGCCTGCCACTGGGCTGGATTTTCTTTATATGATTTAATTTTTGATGTTATATTTTATGGTTATTACAGTGGAATCACTACAGCTTTTGTCCACAGGGTCCTGCAAAATCAACACAATATGAAAGTTCATTATAAACAATTCTAATGGCACATTGGTTATGTGAAACATTAATTCATGAAACACAAACCATCTAAACAAAGAGAATAACAAAACAATAAGCCTCTCGCTCAAATAGCTGCTCTTGGTCACCGGTCCTTATTCGACAAATGGCTCTGCCAAACAAAACAATGTTAAATGGGATGTAATTACTGCCTTTTCAAACTAACAAGGCAGACAAAACCAACCTGTGAACACAATAAAAACTGTTTACAAAATCATAACTTCAATTACTTTTTTAATTGGTTAAATTCTTAATTGCAATTCATGAATTAATGATTAATCGTTAACATCCCTGAGTTTGAGTCTTTGGTTAATGTTCTACTGTAAATACTGTGTGTAAAATTTATTATGTCAGACAAAACTTTTCAGATGTGCAAAGTAAAAACTTTAAAAAATAATAAAATGAATTAAAAATAGAAATTTTGTAGTTTTCTACAACTTCATTAGAGTCATTAATCTGGACACAACAACTTTATAAAACAATAATGGCTTCTGTTTAATAAACGGACGTCTATATAATGAAATGAAAGATCACCCAGATGTTTAAATGCCTGGTGGAAGAAGTACTTGGATCTTTTACTTAAGTAAAAGTAGCAGTACTGCAATGTAAAAATAGAGAGGAAAAAAGTCCTGTATTAAAACTCGCACTCATGTACAAATGTACAACATTTCATTATTTATTAGTAATGTATATTTTGTACTAATAAATGTGAATCTGCAAAGTTACTAAAGCTATTAAATAATTGTAGTGGAGCACATTTTTGCCCTCTGAACTTCAGTGAAGTAGAATTAGAAAATAACATAAAATGGAAATACTTTAGTAAAGTACAAGTACACTTGAGTAAATGTACTTAGTTACATTCCACTTATGCAAGCAGTGACTCAAAGTTACTGTCTGCAGCATATTGTGAGCTGTGATAACTGACCTGCTCCTGCTGCAGCTGTAAGTCATATTAAGGTGTGACTGAGGTCTTATTTGTATTTCTACTGTCCCTCCCAGCTGCGCTCAAACATTAACCCGTGGATGCACTAAACCACAGAACATTTCAGCTAAAACATCTGAACAACAGCTTAACATGGTGACAACATCACCGCCTGTTTTCCAGAGACTGACTGATCTCCTGCTGTCCATCAGCACCGGACGATGAAATTAATAATTAATCATTTTACATAGGAGCTCTCGCGTCACGACTCATTTTAACGTGATGGGATATGATGCGATAAACGCGACTCCACGGCACATTAACAACAAAGAAGAAATACATTATGACAAATATTCACCTATATCTGAATTAACATATATTAATACTAAA
>JAJHUR010136026.1:0-41017 GCA_027495735.1 Lutjanus campechanus | reverse complement strand
AAAATTTCAGGATGTCAAAGGCTACTTTTAACTGCATCTGTCAACATCTCTCCACAAGAGTCATGCAGCGAGACACTTGCTGCATAAATTCTAATATGACTGTTCACACTGAGGTTGCATTGGAAGAAAATCACATCTGCATCTGATTTAGTGCCACATATGAAAGTGGTCCAAATCAGAATGAAAAAGATCAGATTCCATGTGATCGGTGCTGTTAACACTGTCATGAAAAAAACAGATCAGTCACATATGAGCAAAAATATTAATTGAATATAAATAGAAGAGCCTGACACAGAAATGATACAGAACAGAAAAAAAAACTGTATTAATAAAGTCGTGAAACATAAAAATATACACTCGATCCCTTTAAAACTCTCAAGACACACAGATCCAGGAAATGTTCAGCTGTAGCAGCACTGCATCTGTGTGTGTGTATGCATGAGTGGTTGTCTTTGTGACTGTGTGTGTCTAACTGCCAGCCTGCCGTGTGTGTGTGTGTGTGTGTGTGTGTGTATAGATGAGAAGTGACAGAGTTCGCTCCCTCTGGAATGTTCACCATATGGGTGAAAGAGCTTGTACCTGGTGCTGAGCAGCCTCAGAGGCACACACACGCTCACGCACACACACACACAGAGGCACACATGTGCACACACTCATACACACTGATGTAAGAGCCTGTACTCTTTTGCTGAAATGTACCTAAGAGTTCATTAGTGAAGGCTCAGTGAGCAAACAGGCTGTGTGCACATGTGTGTGTTTATGCGTGTGTATACAATATAAATGCTACAGTATAAGCCTAACTCTTCTTTACTTCTCTGTCACCTCTACATCACTTCTTTTTATCCTCACATGTTATATTCTCCTCTTCTTACTTGTGGTAGTTTCATTTCTCTCCTCTCTTTTTCCACTTTGGATCTGTGCTCTGCTTTTAACCACTGACAGTCCAAATAGATGAAGGATCATCACAAAAAAGAGAGTAAAGAGGAGCGTATTGAAAACTCTTGCTTTCAGCCTCTTTTTGACTTTTGACTTGGTGAGACAAAAAGAGCAATTTAGAGACCTCAACTTAGTCTATGGCAACTATGAGCTACGAGCTACTTTGTTTTGGTGTGAGTTGCCAGGTTTTGGAGATATAGAGATGTCTGCCTTCTCTCACTTAAAATGGAACTAAATAGCACTCTCCTGAAGATATTCAATTTACAATGATATAAAACACAGAAGGGCAGTAAATTCTCAAATGTAAGAAGCTAAAAACTTTTACTTTACTTTAATTGATGTTGGGGATTTTTTATCAATAACATAAATGCTGTTCCTTTAAAAGCCTCAAATAAAAGAGTTTTTGACAGGGAAATATAATTCCATTTTCTCTTTGACTCATTGTTTTCTGAAGTAATATCAAAGAAACAAATAAATAAACGATAATCACTACAGTAAATCAAGCTATCCATTAATGAGGCAGAAATGTAATCAAACATATGGTCAAAAGCATAAGTCAATCAATATATTGTCACAAAGGAAACTCGCATTGTCATCAATGCATGAGGAAGTCAGGACTGGAGATACTTAAATATCAAGTCTGTCTGTTCTGAACTGGCAAAGTAATAAAAAAATCTACAAGGTCCAGTGTGTGCTTTTCGTGGATTTACTGACAGAATGTATCAGAAATTGCATATAATATTCATTAGTATGTTTTCATTAGTGTACAATCACCTAAAAATGAGAATCATGTTTTCGTTGCCTTAGATTGAGCCCTTTTATATCTACAAAGGGTGCAAGCTCAACACTAGATGCTTCTAAATTCTACACACTGCTCCTTTAATTGATAATTAATGTAATGAGTTCCAGGCCTATTTTGATTTTTTTTAAATTCAAAGATGAATTCTGTGTTTTTCACTAGCATTGTGGTGTTTTGATCGCTATAAAACCACACAACCTGTGTTACCTTTTTGAATGTGCACAGCTTCTTCTGTCTTTAGCTGCCTATGTACACAAGCCATTATGTGGTGCTACACTCAAAGGCTCTAATTATCATTTAACACCCCACCATGGCAAAACATGCCAGGCGAAATGCTGATGGTGCAAAACTGAGGCTCCTTGACATGCTTTTCATACTCCGTTTCAAAGGCGTGCTTCCCACCAAGAGAGAGAGGGAGAGAGTGAATCAAATTGAGAGGGAGGCAGTGTGAAATAGAGAGGCAGAGGGAGAGAGAGGGCGATATGTTTTGAGAGGTCTTTTCAAGTGGCCATTTCATCTGTGCTAATTGATAATTCCCCATGACTAACGCGCCGCTGACTGGCCTTTGAGCCGCGCTAGCTGGAAAATGGTATTGTATGGTGATTTCTAAAGGATCTCAGAGAGACACAGAGAGGAGAGGAGAGTGATAAGCTCAGCTGGACGTACACAAATTCAAGCTTGTGAGACACTCACATCCAAAAAGATGTCTGTAAATCATTTCATCGGGGGATAATAGCCAACAAAAGGCCACAGCAGAAAAACATGTTTAGTCGTTGTATTGAAGACTATATTTGCATTATTATGTATTTCTACTTCCTATCTGGACACTTGAACATTACATTACATTCCCAAACCATGGGCATTCATGTGCTGCTACGGCTCCCACTTTTCTTTGAAGGCTTCCAATTAAAAACTTTCAGGCTGGCTGCGGATTTGCTCTCATTCAGCCACAAGTACTGTTCTATTTAAACAGGAAATGATCTTCCCCAAGCTGTAGCCGCAAAGTCAGAAGCAAACAAACAGTGGTCTTCAACTCTTTTGGCTTGCGACCACTTAAAAAGACAAGTGAAACCCCTCATCATGGGTTGCATTATGTTCATGAGCTTTAGAGCCAACAAGTAGTTTTCTCTTTCTTTAATTTTAACATTTATTTTATTTATTTATTAGTTTCTGTGTCAGGGACAATGCAAGAAACATTATATTAGGTTACAATAACAAGATAGATTCATTCATTCAACCTTAATTTGATCTTGAGGAATCATTGTGGGAGTGCCCTCATTTACAGTGATGCTGAGAAATACAGACACAGATACAGATGTGTTGCATGTAGAATTTGTAGCCAAGACTAATTTGTCCTGGTTAGGCTTTTCTACTTAAAGGTTATTGCATAAAAAAACAAGAATGTAGTATTCTATGAAGTAGCATGGATTTCCCTTAGGGGCCTATAGCCTAAACCATCAAAACATCCCCAGATCAAAGTTACACAAATGCATATGTCCAAACCACTTGTATTCCTTTTATGGAAGATACAAATTTATATTATCAGTTACAGTATTCTTACTATTCCTTCCTGACCATATTTTCTGCTGTGTAGATGTAATGTAATGAATTACAGCAGGATTACAGGTGAGGTTTTTTGACATCACATGGCATTAAATGTGTGTTATAATCTGACACTGTTATGCGCATGCACTCCCTTAAAAACACGTTTCGGAGACACCTCCCTTCACTACAGACACGCACAATGTCCTGTTGAGCTGACTGTCAAATCATTAAAGCTGAGTGTCTCACATTTCCTTATCTGTGAAAGACAGAGGGAACAGATGAAACGCTTTCTATTGTTGTGTTGGAAAGCTAACTAATTAAGCTGTTTTATTTTCTACTATTGAGTTTTCTCCAAAAAACACATTTGATTGTGAAACATTGCAGATGTCTTCATCGTTCTCTTTGCTTTTAGAAATTTGGTCCCAAACTAGATTGATGTCTAAATTTACAACACTTTGACTGTTTTAGAGATTATGATGAAGAGGGTGTAGATGGTTCGGTTTAGTATTGACAACAGTGGGAACAGAAGAAATGGAAAATAAAGCCGTAATGACAAAAACTGCAGATATTCATCACTCTATTATATCTCTGTATGTCTGTATCTCTTTTAATGTTTTCCTGTCTCTCAAATATTCTTTAGGATGTGGAAATGGGGTGTCAACCTGATGATGATGCTTATTGAAGTCATTACTTTCTGTCTCGCAGGTTATTCAGTGCGATCTTGGAGCAGGCCACTAAGGGGGACGGCGCCACTCCTATTGGAGGGAAAGCAGCGGGCTTCGATGTCAAGGCTCTGAGGGCATTCAGAGTACTCAGACCCCTCAGACTGGTCTCTGGAGTACCCAGTAAGTACTGAGAGAAGAAGAGAAAAAAGGAGTAGGAACGATGAACTGAGGATCAGGTGTGAATGGTGATTGGCTGAGGTGAGGGAGAAATGAACCACAGATGGGAGCTGATATTGCTGCTTGATGCCATACACACACACACACACACACACACACACAAAGTGACATAAATGCACTCTTAGAAATAAGAGTTCCAAGAGCGTTCTTCCTGAAGGCCTCTCTTCAAGGGTTCGTCAAGGGTTCTTTGCACCATATTATAAAAGGATTCTTGGTAGAACCCCCTCGGTTTGTTCTAGATAAAACTCTTGCAGTGTAAAAAGGCTTTCTGTAGAACCCCTTGTTCTAGGTAGAATGCTCTGAAAGGGTTCCAAGTGGAACCTTTATAACAGGTTCAACAGGAACCAAAAAGGACAAGCGGACAAGCCAAAGAACGCTTTATGGTTCTAGTTAGCACCTTTATTTCTAAGAGTGCACACACACACACATGCTCACACACACGGTCCTCTTGTCTTGTTGTCAGTATGAGCAATAGATGAGTTGTCTGTCAGCCGTCTGTGTGTTAGTGATCAATAATCCAACGGGCCAGAAGACAAGAAAGGATTGGCTGTGCAAGTGTGTGCACCTGTGTGTGTGTATGTGTGTGTGTGTGTGGCAACTCTGTGATTACAATAGCTGGCAAATGCTGCCAGTGCACATCCCACACTCTTGTCATTTGGTTTAAAAGCATGAGTGCTGCAGTGCACAATATTTAGACTGAACTCTGTCCAACATCATTGGACTGGGTATTGAACTGGTATCATAGCAACTGATCAGTAGCTTGTTTGCTAGCTGATTAGTAAGCTGACTGACAGACTTGCCTTTTTAAAGGCTTCCAGGGCCATGGATTATATGCTGTAGAATTTAATGATTGTGCTTGTTTTGTTAAAAGGTTATTATGTTCTAGATGTCATAACCATACCACCTGACAATTTCACAACTGATAGGATGAACAAGTGCTGTGTTATTTAATTTAATCCAAGTTTTCCTCAGTCATTGATGCCACCTACTGTGGTTTTGCAGTTGCATTTACCTCACCAGATTATGTGTGAATAATTGCACAAGTTTTTTTTTTTTTTGCTTTTTATTTTTTATTTGCACACATTTAAAACTGCATGAAATCCAGATGATGAAAAAGAAAAGAGAAAAAGAAGTGTTTCAGGAGAGTTCAGGAAGCTGCTGTCTTATACAGCGGACCTCGCCTGCCTTAAGTTAAAAAACAAGCAATTACTACAAACTAACCCTAACATAAATTTTGATAAAATGCAACAAAGAAAGACAATAAATATACAATAAGTAGAAAAACCAATCAGTAAACAAACATCCAATAAAAACAAAGGAATTTATAAACAATACATATGATAACATGTACTTTTGCATTCTATATCTGCACACCACGATATCTATACTGACCATGTTTTCTTTTATAAAAAGGAAGGTGAAGATGATCTATCTGTCTAGTATGATTAAATTTGAACAGCTTGATCACTCAAATACCAGTTCATAACAATCTAATTGTAAAAAAAAATATTGTCTGGTAAATCCATAAATCCATTTTTACTCCCTAATATGGACATCGGTCTTAAAAATGCAGCTGGGCCATAGGATTTATATGCGCCAAAGCATATGTCTGAACACATTTTTGACAAATTCATCAGTTGAATGAAAGATAAACATTTACATTTTACTTTCTTTCATGCTAATAAGCCTCCTTAACAGAATGTATTCCCATCACAGTTTTTGTGAGTTATTAGTATGCAGTATTCTGAGCCTTTGTCCATCAAAGCATTCAGCAAATTAACTGGAAAGTTGTATCGCCTTTGAGCAAGTTCTGTTTTGAAACTACCGGGAGTTGTGTTTTTCTGAAGGCACTCTCTCTAAGTGGATGATCACATGCACAAAGATTATTAAAGCTTTAGAACAAATACAATAGTCAGTCTGAGCGCTTACATGGTGATTAACTACAACTATTCAGCTATATGATCCATTATACAAGGCTGTCATCATTAACATTATTATAACTGACTGCTTTTTTAAATGTGTTTTGTCTGAATGTATTCTCAGCAGTTCCTGTGTGTGTTCCGCAGGTTTACAGGTAGTGTTGAACTCCATAATCAAAGCCATGGTTCCTCTGCTCCACATTGCCCTGCTGGTCCTCTTCGTCATCATCATCTATGCCATCATCGGCCTGGAGCTCTTCATGGGCAAGATGCACAAGACCTGCGTTCACGAGCGTATAGGTACACATATAGAGAGAAAGACAGACTGAGTGAATATGTAGTCTGTTGCGCACTGATGCACAGATGCAAATACGAACATGCATGATCAAACACATACACTCGCATAATGCACTTCAATGCTCAGATAAACTTAGAAGCACGTATTCAACTGTGTGTCAAAGCATGCTTCAGTAAGCATATATTCACACAAACACACACATGCAGTTGACACACAGGTGAATACTATACCACACAAATCTTTTCAACTGAAATATCAGAGAAAGCCATAGCTATACTGTCACCTCACTACCCTGAGAGTGAGTGGTGTGTACATAAATCTTTGAGTGCACTGAGTAAGACATCAGCCAACAAAGCAGGGAGAGAACTGAACACACATACCTGAAACAGTTTCATTGATTACCCCCATTAATTATTTAAACCATCATTTATGTTTCTCAGTATGAATGATTTGAGCAATAATTGAAACAGCAGCCGCCATAAATGACTGAAACAATTTTCAGTAAAGGCCCCTAGGTATAAATGGACTTGAGTGTTGTTATGGTGATGTGATAGGTCCCATGAGAGGCATTAGCTTTGTGCTGGGTAAGTGCTGGTGGAATACTCTGTGTTATCCTATACATCACTCTTGAGAGCTTGTTTGGTATAATTAGTGCAGCACTTTTTCACATTGTTTTTTTTTTTTTTACGGGTGCTCTGTTTGGTTTTAGTTTGACGTGCCCTGTTTATCCTTGTTTTTTTTTAGATGTACACTTTTTTCTTTTTGGTAAATTATTTTTAGATGTAGATTGATTTTAAAATTGCAAAGTGGGACTTATCTTGTACTTCCTCCTGGAGTAAGAGACCCGGTCATTTTCTGCATCGGATGAGCATGAAATGCTCACGGAGTAATCTTATATTAGAAGATATCCTTATACTAAAAAAGTAGGGTGCCACAATTTCAGTATTAAATTGAAAATCATAGTTGTATGGTAGTAGTACTAGTAGTAGTAGTAGTAGTAGTAGAAGTAGTAGTAGTAGTAGTAGTAGTAGTAGTAGTAGTATTTTATTCTCTCCACCCCCACTGAGTTCACTTCACCCAGCAGATGGAAAGCAAGATACAGGAACTTCTTGAGCTTCTTCTGCAGTGTTTATTTGCTGGAAAACTGTTACCCCCCCTGTACATTTACTGCCACAAGACAACTTCTTTGCTAAAATGAACCTGTATTGACAGACAATTCAGAGTTGTCGTCACATGAGCATTGGGGGGGGGGGCTTAAAACAAGCCTTCACTTGATATGACAGCTTTTGACAGACAGAAAATGGGGTAGAGAGAGGGGGGAAGAAAAAGGACTCTCAGCCTCCATACGGGCATGTATTCTACCAACCTAGCTACCAGTATATCTCCACCCTAAAAGGAGTATTGAATCAACTACAACTCTTGAGGAACATATCAACAAGAACATATCACTAAGCTTACATCTCTGGCAAAAGCTAAAGATAAAACTAGATAACGATAATTATTTTTATGAAATCAGTTTGTATCCTTTTACTCTCTGATTTTGGGTAATTTTTAGACGGTACCAGGGACTATGGTGCAGTGTATTGTTCCCAGGAGCAATGACCAAGCATTCTGGATTTTTTTACAGCTCTGATTCACACCTCTGACTGGCCCCTTCATCATAGCAACTGTGGCTGAGTCTTGTAACTTAGGGGGAAAATATGACTTCTTAGAAATAAAGTTGAAATAATAATAAATAATGGCCATAACATCAACCTGCAGTACTGTTAAATGATCTAGGAGACCCTAGTGTTTTAGTGTTGAGAAGAATTGAGGATATCATTAAAAGAAAACTTTGAAATAGAAACTTACGAAAGAAATTCTACTGGAACCAGTGACTGCTCCCACTAAGATGCAGTTTTGTTTAGGTCAAAAGGATACTGTCACATATGTTTCAAGAAGCGTAGCAATAATACAAGAGGATGGGCCCAAAATGCAGACAAAGGCAGAGCAAACAATGCTAAAACAATGTAAAATAAAGGAGTCAGTGAAATATATACAATATAAGGGTTACTCTTAGTTTAGGTAGGGACACATCTAAATCTGACAAGAGTCCAAAAAGAAAACAAGTCCAAAGGGGCCCATGAAATGAATCCAAAGTCCAAAAATGAAACAGAAGTTCAAAACACTGGGGGAAGGATTTGGAACCCTTGACAGGAAGAGAAAAGACAGAAGTAGAAATGGACGGGGGAAAACACAGACGAGATACACAGGGGCAAACAAATCCAAAGGGGCTGGCGAGAAATCCAAAGTCCGTGAAACAAATTTAAAAAAAAGAGAAAAGAAACAAATTCAAAGTTAAAAAATGAAACAAAAGTCCAGAACACTGGGGAAACGGCTGATACACTTAATACAAAGGGCAAATACGACATTACAATGAAACAGGGAAAACACACTGACTAAATACACAGGCACTTAATCAGGGGCAAGTGACACTAATCAATAACCAAAAAAGGCGTGAAAAAGACAAAGACAGGAGGTAAAGTAAACAAAGATGCATGAGGGAAGACTTTTGAATAATAAAATAGGAAATGACTGAACTAAAATAACAGATACAGTATAAAAATCTCTCTCTCCCTTTTATCTCTCTTGTCACAGAGACCATTGCAGAGGAAAAGCCGGCGCCATGTGCACCTGACGGAGCTTACGGTCGACACTGTTCACGTAATGGAACAGAGTGCAAAATGGGATGGGAGGGTCCAAACGACGGCATCACCAATTTTGACAACTTTGCCTTCGCCATGTTGACAGTGTTCCAGTGTATAACCATGGAGGGCTGGACGGATGTGCTGTACTGGGTGAGCCGGACACCACAACAGTGTTGTTACGTGTGTGTGTGTGTGTGGGTGTGTGTGTGTGTGTGTGTGTGTGTGTGTGTGTAGCCACTGTACTGTATCTGTAACATCAGTGCCACATGAGTGCTTTTGAGAAACGAATATAAAGCAATAACGCAAACACTTCTCTCAGGAAGGCAGGTGTGCACACAAAGACACACACTCTGATTGTGCTTGTGTTTGTGTGTGTGTGTGTGTGTTAGCTCATATCTCAGGCTAAATCGATGCAGACAATACACTGTGTAATTGAAGGCGCCAATTCATTTGGAACGTGTGTAGAATCCTGATGTTTGATTCAAGTGTCAAGTGAACACACATACTTGCACGCACACACACATGCAGCCACATGAACACAGAAAGTATCCGCTCCTAGTAAATGTTCAGAAGCATGCAGCAGCCCCGTCCAGCTAAATAAACCAATAGATTAGTCTGTGCTGTTAATCAATCTTCGGGAACGTTCAATCAAATTCCCACATGTGAGAAAGCATTTGATTTAGGCCTCTGCAGTGGAGGTATGGCTTCACACACAGATTGTGATATTGATGATGTCCCGATAATAGGTGATAATGGCTCACGTGGCACCTCTGTCTCACCACTGCAAAGCACTCATGTGGTACAGATGAACAATTTAACTAGACTACAGTGAAACTGTGCAGATTTCCAGCTTTCAGGTAGCCCTGATTTGAGCCTTTATTGTATTATAATAAAATATAATCACAGAGTGAAGCATCAATTTCTGTGAAATTTAAATCCGTAGTGAACCCAGAAGGTAGTTGAATAACACTTAACACATTTATAACAGTATTTATTTTCCAGGATCCTCAAAGACTCTTCTGCCCGTCTTAATGAAAACATAATTTGTCCACTGCACACTGAAAAGATTTTTGCCCTGTGTCCTGTAGAGTTTTGACTATTTTTCCTAATTTAAAAAAAGGTGTCTTTTTAAAGTATAACATAGAACATTATATTATTATATTACATTATATAATTTCATTATATATTTTCTCAAAACAACTTTTTAAGTATTTTATGCTATGAGATACAGCGTGTCACTTCCAACTACCGTTTTTGTTTGAATAAAGAAAACTATAAGCGACTGAGATGTTATCTTTTCATTCAGTCGGATAGAAGAGACTGAAGATTTTGGAAATACCTTCAGAGCTGTGATAAGAACTGGTAAATGACATTTCAGGTTTTTGAAAGATCCCCAGTGATTTAGCTTTCAGAGAAACAGAGTTTGAGCTCTGACTGTAACTAGAATATAATGTTTAATTAGAAGCACAAACTGGGGCTAGCTGTCACAATACTAGAGTAATGAATGAATCATTAAATTAAGAAATGCCTGAATGAATAATACTAATGAAATGAACTGTTACACTGGTGTAAAAGTTTGTTCAATCTCAGATTGGTGACACAATGAAACTGCCTGAATCTGTCAGTTTTGTGTGTAAGATTGTTGGATCTTAACTGAACATGCACTCAGGTGTGTGTGTGTGTGTGTGTGTGTGTGTGTGTGTGTGTGTGTTTGTGTGTGTGTGTGTGTTTGTGTCTGAGTATATGTATTGTATACACATGGAACAGAGAGCTTACTAGCTCTACACCCCTCCTGCAACTTCTCTGTCTGCTACAACCTCCTGCACACACTTACACACAAACACACACATTACATTAGTTAAAACATATAATTTCCTTGTCAGTGCTTGTGTGGCCGGTGCTGCGCTAGATTAATGACATCCAACATCTGCTGCTGTTGTAGCAAACTCTCTCTCTCTCTCTCTCTCTCTCTCTGTCCTCTTCTCTGTTAGCAACATTTTTGTCTCACTGTCCAGCATGTTAAAGTTAACTGGAAATATTCACCTTCGCTCTTATTTTTTTATTCTTAATGTTGCCTTTTAAAAGCTCAACTGGATTTACGTGCAGACTGATAATCTCACATTTATGTTCAGTTGAATCCTGCTCAGACATCACCTTGTCCACATCATCTACCATTTACAGCTGTAATAATGATCCGTCTGTGTCGAAGCTGCCCTTAATACAATATCCAGATGATTGTGAGGCATATTTCCCTGAAACTAGTCATCTTTATTGATTCCACTCTAATGTTTTTAGTGTCACATGCCATAAATCTTTGATAAAAGAATATAATTGGTTTATGTGAGCACTTGGAGAGTCGCAGCATCTAAATGTATTTCCCGTACAGGCCCATCCACCTTTCCAAGAAAAGATTTCTTAAGGGATTATGTAACTATGTAAACACACTTTATATAGCTTAATAGCTATGGTTTAACATTGAGCTACAAAAGCAGTTAAGTGTTGTTTAATTTGTTTCTTATTGTGAATCGTCGAGCCCCTGCTCTCCAACAGGCAGACAAAAGGGTTTACTGTATTACTGTACTACACACACTTAATCATACAATATGGCCACTCTTGCTTTGCCAGGTCTTTTTTACTGCTCTTTCTAACATGCACTGCTCTCTTCTTGTTTCCTTCCTCTCATCTTCTCCTTTTCAATCTTTCTTTCCCTCTCATACACACTTTATTTCTGTCCTTGACCTCTGCATCCCTGTCACTCACTTCTTTATTCTGTCTGTGTCAATCTTCTCAAACCTTCTTCTGCCACATTTCCCCATTGTTCTCATCCCTCTCTTCTGTCCACCTCCCTCATCTTTCCTCTTTTGTTAATCCCCCTCTTCTCTCCGTCTCCTCCTCTCTTCTTTCTCTTGTCTCTCTCAGATGCAGGATGCTATGGGCTATGAGCTGCCATGGGTCTATTTTGTCTCTCTCGTCATCTTCGGCTCCTTTTTCGTTCTCAATCTCGTTCTGGGGGTGTTGAGCGGGTAAGAGGTTGTACTGTTATCATGTGTGTACAAATGTCTGTGGGTATGTGTGTTGTTTGTGATGTGGCTGTGCAGTACGTTGGGGTTTAGATGTGATAAATGACCATGCAGCAAGACTCCACGGACCAGACATTAAGTGCAACTTGTGGTTGATTTTAAGAATCTAGAAGCACCGAAGAGTGGAACTGAATGAAAAATAATCCATGCTTAGCCACTACAAAAAGTTCAAGTTTGTACGTTATTATGAGTATTACTGCAGCCAATACTGTTATGCTAGTTCACTTTGCATGGCAATATCTGTTACAATGCCTGTAAAGTTTGGTAAAAGTAGCACATGCAAAGTAAACTAAAAACTGTTCTTGAACCATTTGGAGTACATGCATGGTTTTAGTCTGTTTTGAATGGTAACACTCTGATGTTCTCCCCCAAGGGTTAGAATCACTGTTAACTGGCATTGAGTACTAAAAGTTTGAACACTGATTTAGAAGGTTTTTATTTCTGCCTGCATATTTTTTTGCAAATATATGCCTGCAAGTGACCTATAACTGTGATTTACTCGCTGGAAAACACAGACTCCCAGATTTAAAGTCAGCAACAAACAGTAAATATAAATTTGAGAGCATGTTTAACAACAAGACTAGTTAGCTATCCAGACATGTCACTGTCCAAAAATCATTAATTAAGAATTAATGGACACCAATCAGAGCCAATCAGAATCAAGTATTCTTGCAGACCACGGTATAAACACAAACAAGAGTAGGGCGGTCTTGGCAGTCTCATGCCAGCAGTCTACCAGTAAAAGTACAACTAGATGCCTTTTGCAGTTCTCTCCTTTCTTCTGCAGTCGAGGAAAGATGAACTGACGATCACTGAACTGAGCAAAATCTCCTGCTCTCTCTGCTTTCTGTTCCACTCAATCAATCCTTTGTCACAAGCCTGAGAGAAACACACACATACAGCACACACAGGTGCAACAGTAACGCACCCTCTGTCTACCTGTTATGTTCACGTCAGTTGACCTCAAGGGGCCACATCCCGTCACAACCTGTGTGTGTGATGGACAGCTGGACAAACACACACACACACACACAAACCTCCTTGACTTGGTGCACTCAGCACAGGTTTAATTACTTTATTTTTTGTCTTTCTGTCTCTATTTTTAGTTGAGTGCATTATTTTTGACCAGTGCATTCTAAGTGACCATTTTCTTCCTTAAAACATTCAACTACATTTAAAGATCAGTCTTGTGAGTACACACGTGTTAGTATGTCTCATGTGCAAATTAGCGTGCATCCACTTGTTTATTTGGCAACTACATGTGTAAATTTGTACTAAGGCACGTGCTGTATGTGTCCATGTGTGTGTGTGTTTTGTTTCAATAAATGCTGCTCCAGCAAGTGAACTGGATGCCGTTTTACCCCACTCTGCCAAGTCACGCTGTTTTAGTACAAGCACCACCCGGCCTGTAGGGACACACTGGGGTATTAATAATTCACCCCTCAGGTCAGCCGTGGAGGTGGAATGCTAAAAAAACACAGAGTGGAGTCTAGAGGAGACACGGCATTAAAGATGGAAATTGTGGGATGGAAGGCTGCACTGAACAGGGAGCATCATTTTTGCAAGCGTGAATAAAAACATCAGAGTCACCAGATATAAATAATTTGATCATCTGAGTGAAAAACAGTATAATAATAAGAACAGTAATCATAGTAGCAATAATAGTAATAATGAGTTACACCTAGGGATGATGGTTTCGGTCTATTTTGCTTTAACTTACCTGTTTAAAATAGGCAAAATGATGTGAACCACGAGAGACGCTCTAGTCTGGCTCCACTACCTCACTGAGCTTTGGCACTGCATTTTTAAGCGCTGTCCATTTAGAGGTGCTGAAATTTTTGTCATAAATGTCTTCCATTTATTTTACTTTCTAATGCCCTTGCTGAAACTTTACTGCTGCATTTTAATCATGGTATCATTACAAAGGAGTATGTTGATGATAATTCTTCCAACTGGTCAAATAAAAGACATTAATTAAATTATAAATTAACTAAATAGTTGTCATTTCAATAATTAGTGTGCAAAAACTTATCCTAATTGCCAAATTACTGGTGTTCCAGCATTTTAGTGTTAATGACAACAAGGAATAGATTTTTAAGAGTTTATTCAAATTGCAACTGCACTTGATTTAAATACGAAAACAACACATTATTTAACATGTTCGTTAGGCAATTCATGGCACATTACTTTGCAGCATATAACAAAACACTTGAATTGTCCAAATTAATAAGGACAAGGAACAGACCTGTAAATGAAGTGGGTTAGGCTAGAAAAGAAAGATATCTTTTTGTCAGTAAAAGACACATTATCTTGCAGCAAATGACAAAACAGTTTTAGAGATTACCAGCAATTTTTGTTGAGGAAGATCAACATATCCACATGCTGTAAAAAGAGTAAAGACATTGAGAGAGAATCATTTGTTATAAGGGCAGTAATGATGTCCGATCCATGGGAGTCTTGCTGCACAGTCTGTTGAAGTGTCTAACTAAAATGTCTTCTCTCCACAGTGATTAAGCCAGTGATGAGCTGATATGAGTGGAACTAAAGTGAATCAAAGTGTTTTTAAACTTGTAACCTTCCATTTTCAGCAGAGTACATCCTCTCAGCTTCTTCACACTGACAGTTGCTTTAAGAGGAGTTGTTTTTTTTACAATGCGGGTCATTCATAGCCTTCTGTTATAATATGTCTCCAAAATCATTATCTTCAGCACCTCTGATTTTTCAAATCTACGTTAAATACAGCTGACCAAATATGTTGCCATGTGGCCCACTAAGTGACTCTGATAAATACCATGAATGCACCATAATCCCAGCAGGGATCCTGCAGAAGCAAACGGTTCCATCTGTTTGGGAATTTTCACCAAGGATCTAACTCCTTCCCTCTTCCCTTCTTCCCTCCTGCCCCTCCTAACATTCCTGACTTCAATCCCTGCCCTCTCAATCAATGTCCTTGCTACTTTCCTCCCTCCATGCCTCCATCTCTCCACCTATAGGTGAATGACGCAGTAGGGTACACGTGGCCCTGGGTGTATTTTGTCACCTTAATCATCATCGGATCCTTCTTTGTGCTAAACTTGGTTCTGGGGGTATTGAGCGGGTAAGGGCAAGGTTAAAGGTCACCTGAGTCTAACTTCTCTTTTTCTCCTTCATGCCTTTGTACTGTTGCGCCTAGAGAGCTCTGCTGATTGTTTTTGCTTCTGAATGTAGGTGGTGTTGAAGTGTGAAGGGATAGTCATTTGATGTTGTATGAGGTACTTATTGATAGTATTGATAGGGAAGCAGCAGGAGTAGTAAGCTAAGCTAGCTGTGGTCAGGGTCAGCAGTAAAATGTATTTTAGCCACCTAAAAAGCCCTATTTTTAGAATATTTTCACCGTTTTACTTTGCCATCTCCAAACCAACCAGACTCCATAGGTGAAATCAGTACAGTGCCTCACAAAACAAAGGAGTTGCTGGTCTACCGCTGCCCTGATTGGTTAGTTTGTTTGTCTTGTTGTGTGACTTCAGTGTTGTAAAAGGTTAGTTCTGATTCATTGAAGTCACACAATAACACAAGAAAACTATTGGATTGTGGCAGCTGCCTCCAGAAACTCCCATGTTCTGTGAGGTAAAATTACTATTTTTGCAAAAGGAGTCTGGTTGAGCAAGACAGAGTCATATTTGGCTTACGTGACAGCCGTTTCCTGTCAGAAAAGTCTGTCTAATGGCGAGGTAAATCAGTGTAAGTGTTCTAAATATAGCATACACTTAAACTGCTACTAGCCACTTTCCCACCTAAATTACCCAAAACTTTAAGCCCCAGGAACGCCTTTTCAAGGAACTAAAGGTTCCTTCAGCCTGTTGTTTGTGCCCCAGGATTTTTACAATATCATGTGTATGTGAATTCACAGATGTACCCTCTGAGCTAAATAAACAGTGTTATCAGTTTTAGTCATTATTGTAGTCGACTGTAGTGAAATCATACTTCAGCATGTGGCTCTTGGACACTTCAGCAGGGACAGATGGGTATTCTCTGCCAGTTGAGACCTTTTGGATATTGCCTTTCACAGTGGTAATAGCCAAAAGGTCTCACTCTCTACAACTACAGTGTTGCTTCTATAGAATTGCACTATTACTATCATAAAATGCACAGTTCTCTGCGCTGCTGGGATGGCACAAAACACTGTCATCTCAATTTAAAATAAAGAGAAACCTAAGCCAGCGGTATAAATTCAGGCTCCCAGTGGACACAGCCTAATATTACACCAAATGAAAGTTTTGTTTGTAGAACACTGGACGGATATTGACAAATACTTTGCAGCTTGCAGTTCAGGGTTGTAGCTGCTATTGAGGACACTGAGGTCATGTCCTCAGTGCCGTTTCTGCAAATTTGGGTTTTTTTACTGTAACATATATTATTGTTTAGCCTGCATTGTAAAAGTACAACAAACTATGCACGGTACCTTTTCTTTTAAGGCTGATTCTATTATTTATTTTAGACTAAGTATCTTTAATTTGCAAATCTTTTTTCTTTTTCTTTTTCTGGCCTCTAACACCTGCATTATCCCTTCATTTTTAAGACACAGACAAAAATTCTTGGGTAATTTTCTACAGGGAAGAGGAAGAAATACCATTCATATTTAGGAAGATTTTTTTTTCTTTTCAAGAAAAAAATGTTTTACAGAGCTATTTTGACCTCAGTTTAACTAAAGTCTTGGCTACAGCCCTGTTGAAGATGAGTTCCAGCTTGTGGGAATACATTAGAAAGTTCACCTCAACCGTGTCTTTATTGTTGCTGAACCTCACCAGGTTACCATCTGCCAATCAATGTCCATTTAAAAAAGAATTACTTGAACCATTACCTTTGCTATTTAGTATAATTTTGAATTCAGGTTTCTTCACATGCTGCTGTAGACTACAGGGAACAGGTTAAGGAGGAGTGAAGTGTCTCACCCCTGACTGACTGACCCGAATCTGACTCTCGATACCCGCAGTGACGTGACAGCAGCATTGTGGGAAAAATAATGGAGGTCTATCTGGTCCAAACAGCTTGGGGGGTTTGGCTGTCTGACTCTTTGTCTGACTTCTGACTAATGATGCTGTCAACACACTACACAGCCTGACCTTTTACCAATTGCTTCTTCCATGGAGTGTGTGTGGGTCTCAGATTGGCATAATAACTAATGGCGAAACAGGAAGAAGGAGACGTAGAGACAGAAACATCAGGTGTGACAGTGTTTGTCTGGATTTGATGTAATATGTAAATAGAAAGAATGAAGAGAGAGGAAAGGGAACAGAAAGTGAGGAAGAAAGGACATCCGTGATGATTTAGGACAGAAAATGAGATGATGAGAATGGGAAAACGAGAGTGATGCCTCAGAGTTCTGCTCTCACACACACACACACACACATAAAGTGCGTACACACACACACTGGCACACACAAACAGATCAATAGGATTGGGTCTCCTGCTAATGTTCTGACAAGCGAGGCAATAGCAGTTTGTCCTAATGCTCATTGATCTGAGTGTGTCTCTGCTGTCTACAGGTGTGATCTGAGGTTCCATCATTCTTCTAAATTTCACACAAAATACACACTGTCTCACACTCTAATCTGTCCCAGATTATAGACCGGCTGTAAAAAATCAATGACAATTGCACATGATAATCTATAGATTTTCATTATCGATCCTATTCTTGCTCTCCAGGGAACTGAGAAACTAAACATTACACGCATTTAATGAAAGGGGCAGTTCCCCCCAGATCAAAAATACATATTTTTCCTTTGGCCTTTAGTGCTGATTATCTATCTAGATTATTTTTGCTGTGTGTGTGTGTGTGTTTGGAGCTTGCAGATTTAAAACACCTCATTCTGCTCTCCCCCTTCTAAGTGTGTAGGAGAACCTGCGGTGGCTGCAAAACTCTATATCTAGAGTCGCATCTATAGAAACATGGTGCTGCAATATAGCAGAAAAAGAGGATCTGCGCCCTCTGTACTTATAAACTGCTCATTCTAGACTAACAAAAACGTAAGGATTCTTATTTTCAGGTTATTATACACTAATGAAAACATACTTACGAATATTATATTAGGACTGCAGCCATCGATTACTCTAGTGATGGAGTATTCTATCAGTTATCCATCGAATAATTGAGTAATTGGATAAGAAATTCTTTTACTTTATTAATGAGCAATAGTAAATAAACAAAAGAGAAAATGAGACAAGTCATTTAAAATGAAAGACTAGTTTCCTTTTCAGAAAAATCAAAATTTTCACAATACTATACAGTATACTACTAATACTATACTGTATTATAGTATACTATAATGCATATAATGGATAATTATACACTAAATAATATAGTAATATTACACTCTGTGGTTGTGCTCAATGTCCTGATTGGTTACATGTCACATGTAATAGATGTAAAGAACTTGTATCAGTGATTTTTAGTTATGAAGTTGCTCAGATTTCTTGAGGAATCATTTCAGCCCCATATTATATTCTATTTTTGCCATATTCTGTCAATAAATCCCTGTATATCTTACACCCTGGATGTTTAATTCAGTAGGATAATACAGTATGATGCTCCTTTTTTAGAGTCTTGGGGTTTTGATCAGTGATGTGGACAAGGAGGACATAAATTCAGATGATTTAAGACAACTAAAATCATTGTTAGGAGAGTCTGAAATATTAAAATATTATGATGAAACCTGGTGAAATTAATTCAAAAATATATATTTTTCCTCTGGTCTGGTATTTATGGTAGTTCTATTTATCTATCTAGATTGTTCTGGTGTGAGTTGCCCAGTCTTGGAACTAGGAAATGTTTTGTTTTTTTCTATTCTATAAAGAATTTAGTTTCTACATGAAACTGGGTCATGATTTCTGAAAAGAGACTATCTATGTTTTTTGGTGCTTTGAACACCATAGGCCAAGTGCCAAATAGTTCCATTATATTCAAGAGAGAGAAGGCATCTCTACAGCCGACATCTCCAGAAGTCTCCAACTCACACCAGAACACTGCATATGAATAAATAACACACACAAAATGTGAGTTTTTGATTTTGGGGTGCAGTGTTCCTTTTAAAATCTATGTACCGTATACTGTACTGCATAATTTCTGATTGAGAATATTCTTATGGACCTACAAATAAATCTGAAACTTGTTTCAGACTTCCCTTATGTCCAAACCCAAGATGACAAACTGTGAGATAGCTGACTAGCAGAGACTCTACTGACTGTACTGATATCGTCCCTCAAAAGATTCACGACTCACAAAGTTTACTTGTCAGTAGACCTTTCAATGTGGATTTTTATACACTTTTTAACTGCAGATCTTCCCAAGTCTCCCAGCTCCTGTCAGTTCTCATCTAAATGACTTCTTTTTATACAAACTCCATCTGTGGCTCCAACCTGACTTTGACCTTCTCCAAGTGCAGCGTTTAATCAAACGTCCCTTAATTCTTCCTTTCGTCCTGACACCTGGAAGTAATTTCACCAAGTTTCATCATAATATTTTAATATTTCACACTCTCCTAACATTGATTCTAGCTATCTTAAATCATCTCACAGTAGTTTATGTCCTCTTTGTCCACATAACCATCCCCAAATCCCAAGACTCTTTAAAAAGCAGGCATCATATTGTATTAAAGGAATAGTTCGAGTTTTTTGAAGTGGGGCTGTATGAGGTACTTATGCATTGCCAATGTATATAAAGAGTACTGGTGTAGGAAGCTAAGCAATGTACTGCTGTGGTCAGGGTCAACAGCAAAATGTATTCCATATAGCGCATAAAAAAACACCCAACTAAAAAGATCAATATCAGTTTAAGTGTACGCTATATTTAGAATATTTTCACTGCTTTAACTCGCTGACACATAGCCTTCTCTATCAGTTAACTGAAATTAAATTGTCACATCTCACGTATTGTGTGAGATAAAATTGCTGGTTTCACCTGTGGAGTCTGGTGGCTTTGAGAGAGTGATTTTTGTCTTACAGTTTCTTGGTGTAAAAGGCTGTCTGATGGCAAGGTAAAGCTGTGAAAAAGTTCTAAATATAGTGTACATTTAAACTGGTATCATGCCGTTTTTAAGGTGGCTAAAATGCGTTTTGTTTCTGACTCTGTCCTCAGTAGTACATTGCTTAGCTTCTTACACCAGGACTCCTCTTGCTTCTCCATCTACTGTAGATAATACACTGACTATAAGTGCCTCATACAATCCCACTTTATATAAGGTGAACTGTGCCTTTAATAAGAATCAAATAAAAGACATTAGATCGCTCCGTAATAAGTGGTGAAAGCAGCATTAGAAAGTAAATGGATTTCTCGTGTTAATTCTACAATTACACACTTCAAATTATTTTCTTTTCGTCATGAAAAATTGTAAAGGTAATATTAAAAGATACCTGAGGCACAAAATAAAGCTCTCAGTTGGTCTGTATATCCTCATTTCGACCTCTGGCCAGAACCTCTGGGTGGTGACCGAAAGAATGAGCTGGCAGACAAAAGGTGAGAAGCTCAGTGATGCGGGACGACCTCGATGCAGAGCCACTTCTCCTCCAATTTGACAGGGCTGAGGTGGTACAGCTGGTGAGGGGTGCCCTCTCTGTCCCTCCCTCTGGGGTTGTATCAAGCACATTGCAACTGGGAGGAGACCCAAGAACACACTGCTAAACCTACAACTCCCAGTAGGCCCAGGAGCTCCAGGGGGCCCTGTTGCCCAGGGGCAATATGGATGACTGAAATTATAAGTGAGACAGGGAATTAATTAAAAAATTAAGTCCTGTTTGAATCTGAAGTGATTTCTTTATTTATTTTGTTTGGAGAAATTTGTCTTTTTTCCTTCTGTACCAACAGAACAGACGTTTAAGTTATGAATGAATGGGAGCTATCTCCCTCTGTCCTTACATGAACCAAAGTCATGCATCATAAACACGTCCAAGTTTTCAAAGGACAATCATGGACAAAAAGAACCCACGGATTTTAATACTGCAATGTAACCCAGCTTCATTTTATTTTTATTTTGCATAATGTTGGGTATTTCACTTTACCTATGATGAACCTGTCTTTTGCCCCCTGGTCTGTCTGTTGTGTTTTTGTCACAAAAACTAATTTAAAAAAAACCCAGAAAAAAAGAAATTATAAGTGTAAGGAGGAAGACTGTTTGGGAGACTGTTGGACATTTTGGGACTGAATTTATAACCAGTGAAGTTTTACAATCAGAGAACTTTCCACTGAAGCTCTAATCCTCATGAATCACAAAATGTGGCCCAATAATGACTAAATCGCTTTCAGTCTATAATTATATGCCACACATTCCCACCAGCGCATCAAGATTAATGAAAGTTACCATATTTATCCACATATAAACAGAACTGAATTGAACTGCATCTGTCTGTTGGCTGCTTAAATATATATACATCTAAATGAATTGGATTGTTTGAGATGTGGATCCAGCTGCAATGTGTCTGACTGGATGTGCTTTCATCTGCATTTGCATACTAACACCTTTTCTCCTTTGCGAAGCTTTTCTCTCTTCACTTTAAATTTTTTCTCTCTTTAGCAGGTTTTCCCTCCTTCCTGTTCTGACGTACTGTATAATGTTCTGTGTTATCACAGTATTGTCACATGAGTTGTTTTGCAAGACTTCAGTCTAGATTTTCAGATTCTTTTTCCCCTCCTTTTGTTTCCCTCTGTCTATCCCCCGCCCCTCCACCCTGCTCCCCTCCTTCCAGAGAGTTTTCTAAGGAAAGAGAGAAGGCCAAGGCACGTGGTGACTTCCAGAAACTCAGAGAAAAACAGCAATTGGAGGAGGACCTCAAGGTAGGCTGGTCTGTCTGTGCTGGTTTAATTGAGTCCCCTTCTGAAACGGGACAGTCTTCACTTGCCACTAAGATTCACTGTACTGTCAGGCTTTTAAAAAATGTTTTAAAGATTTCAGTCTTGCTAAATCTGCCATGGCTACTTGTTAAAATACACCCCACTTATAATAAACAATCAAATATTTTTAATGTTTCTCATTGTCCTTATTGAGATCAGATCTTTGTTCTTCAGAGCAAAACCTGAGTAATTTGACTTGGCGGTGTTGAGTTGTTGAGTTAGGAGAAACTTTTATAAACTTGTCTATGACATATTCTCAATCATTTGCACCCTCTTGCAGGTTCAGCAAATTTCTTTCTTTGTATAAATTTTTTTGTGTCACTTTATCCCATTGTGTTGCAGTGCTGCTGCATAGGCTAATCTGTGATTAGATCAATTATGCCTCGTTAGCAGCAGATCAACTGTGCAGTTATTTCTTATATAATAACGCATGTTTGGGCACTTTCGTGGCCAGAATAGATGTAACATTAGAACACTAATCAGTAATTAGAGGCATGTATCTTTCAGCCTTCTTGCTGGCTCTTTTTTATATTTGTAAAAGAAATCTGTGCCAGACTACCTCTAGATGTAGTCAGGCAGATCCAATAACATTCTAATCATGATGCATTTACACCTTGCATTAACATGCGTTCTTCCTTATCCAGATAACGTGTCCAGATACAGATCGAATTTAAACTCCAGGTGTAAATGGGGTGAATGTGTGTCACGGTTCAATTAATAAATTCAAGCAAGGCCACATGATAGTCGAGCTAGATAAGAATTGAGACAATCTTATCATGGTTGTTATGACTTTATTAAATATTTAACACCTTTTAACACTTGAAAGTAGGAAGGGCAACAGAATATGGAGGTTAAAGAAAAGGTCAAAATACTATTGGTTTAAGGCAGAGTAAGCCACTTTTTAAAAGTTTCAACATGCTTTACAGATGGGATTAAAGAGTAAAAGTAAACGCATTAAAAAATGTAAAATTGTGTGAAATTGTTAGATAACTTTCATAACACCTTTAAGGCATCAAGGTAATTTATTATCGTATACAACACAGGGTTGCACAGCATAATGACAGTTGTGGTCCCTTCATGCTGTGCACGTACATCATACATACAGGTAATTAATTAAACTCCGAGTGGAATGGGATACAATAATAGACAAAATAAAATAAAACAGTGTAGCAGTAGTGCAGCTTTAAGTCCCAGCTGTGGTGTCCCTACACCCGTCTTGGGGTCGTCTGTGGCGATGTATCCAGCTGATCTGGTTGGGTGGTTGAAAGATTACTGTGCATTGTTGATGGTCTCAAGATCCATTGCTCTGTAATCCAAATCCCACGCTTCCTTTTCCAATGCCTATAAGGGTATTTATGTTATAGGTAAAATGCTTTTAAGCAATAAAGCCAAAATATGATAGATTAAAAAAGTAGCAAAGTTTGACGGAGCTACCAGCTGCAGCATCTGCATGTGTCGCCATTGCCATGGAAACAATGAGTAAGAATAACATCAAGAAACATAAAACGAGAATGCATTGCTTTCAGCGCTGCTAATCAATCAGTATTTTCTTTGTCTTTGTTTGTTTGTATGTGTGTGTGAATATAGGGCTATTTAGACTGGATCACTCAGGCTGAAGACATTGACCCAGAGAATGAGGAGGAGGGCTTGGATGATGACAAACCCAGAAACCGTGAGTATTACAGTGTCTGTGTGTGTGTGTGTGTTTAAGTAACTGTAAAATAGGCCAAGAGGGAGTGACAATCTGTTTGCTTACTGCAGTTTGCCTTGAGGATGACTATGCCTGTGTGCATGTGATTTATGCATTGTTGTGTGGTAGTATTGGCAGTTAGTTTTCTGTACGTTGTGAGAGAAAGGCTGGTTGGAATGATTCTGCTGGTATCTGAGGATAATTTTCGCTCTGTGCACCAAGGGTGCGTATGTGTGGGTGTGCATATGTTTGTGTCAAATGCAGCGTTTGGTCTATAAGTAGTGAGCTCACTGCAGTCTCTATCACACCACACACGGTAGTGACTCGTAGTCAGTGAATGAACGACTGACTTACTGACAGAGTGACTGACTGACAGACTGAGAGGATGTTAATATTGTCTGCTTGCTTTGGCTGAGAACCCTCTTGAGGTTTAAAGCCTGTTTAGATATTAGTGGAATGTGTCAGACTGCAGCTAATAGCCTCTGGGCACACACTCACATACAGACAGCAAACACACTCACGCACACACTGTAGGTATACACCCTTAGGAATGTGTGTACTTGTGTTCTGACAGAAATGTACACACACAAATTAACACCCTGTCTCTCCACAACACCTCCAGAGAGAGGCAGCCACACATGGCACATGCCTCCCCAGGACGGAGCTACTTTTCCTGGGAAGGGAGAGTCAAGTGGTGGCAGAAGTACACACATTCTATACTCAAGTACACAATGCAGATGCTTGAAGGCTCCGGTAAAAGTAAACATACAAATTAAAAAAATACAGGCTCTGAAATGTACTCAAAGTGTATAAGTAAAAACAATGATTTTTTTTTCATCTTAATACATCTTTTTCATCTTGTTGCGTTTTTTTTTTTATCTTGTTACACCATTTTTCGTATTGTTACATCTTTTTGCTACATCTTAAATGTTTTTTCTTGTTGGTTTTTTGTCTTATTACGGCTTATATATTTCGTCTTGTCACATCTTTTTTGGCTGTTACTGCGTTTTTCATCTTGCTATGTTTTTACGCTGTGTTTTTTGCGGTGTTACATCTTTTATGTCATTTTTCATCTTGCTGTTATTTTTTATCTTGTTAGGTCTTTTACGTTGTTTTTCGTCTTGTTACATCTTTCTTATCTACATATTTCATTTTTTCAGAATAGTGCAGGTATTTGTGTCAAAATGTAGCAATAGTTGAAAGTTGTTTGGAAAATGAATACTCATGAATACAGATACCTGACAAATCTACTTAAGTACAGTAAAGACGTATTTTTACTTAGTTACTTCCCACCTCTGGGGAGAGTAGAACACTGGCCTCTTTTGACCTGCAGACTTGATCTCAGAGAAGAGAAACAGAACTTGAGAGATGGACGGTGAGAAAGAGAAGCAGAGATTTGACAAAAAGTTTGTCTCTACAGATATTTCTGAGCTTGTACTGTTTGGTATGTACAATATGTGCTGTGAACTATTTCAAAAAGGCTTTGGAGCTCAGCTTGCTCACACTGATGATCAATGAATGAATGATGCAGGCTAAATATGCAGAGGCAGAGCATGCAATCTGCATATATTCTGTGGCTCATTCTGAGAAACATTGATGACTGCCAAGGAAAGAAGAAAGAAGGGGGAAAAAACGCCAATCTAATCTTTCAGTGAATCTCAAGAATTAGCATGGTCAAATGAGCAATGACCCAATTTACATGAAAATGAGGCACAACACCCCTGTGGCTAATCTGTAACCTCTACTTGTTTTCACCTGCTACCGTTGCGCTCCCCTGGGCCAATCAGTGTGGTGAAAACACATCAGCAGTGTGTGAGATATTGGCACATTAACAAACAAACAAATACACTATGTGGCCTCCAAATTGGCCCGATTTTGTAAAATGTCACATCACAATATTGCAATGCTTCTTTCCTTCAAATTCTGCATCACCTATTACATTTACATGCACACTAATTTTCCACTATTATTCAGAATATGACAGTATTCAGTATTTGATACAGGTCATGTCAACAGCATATTCCACTGGGCTGTTCTGATTTAGGCCTTATGCTGAGTGTAGCATTTTCTGATTATAAAGTTTGGATATGCCTGTATTATTCAGGTTTAAGGAGCATTTTTTGGACGCGTATACAGCGCTTTCAGAATATGTGTCTCATTCAGGGTTTTTACTTCAGTATGTGACTGTTTATGAACAGCTCAACCCCCGATGAAGAAAAGCCAACAGACAGGAGAAGCAGCCTATGTTTCAGTCCTTCTAGGATGTTTTCAACCAATCCCCAGGAATTCTGCATGTCCTTGCAATTTTGTCGAATTATTGTAGCTTCCTGCAAGTTTCACCGATCATAACAGTTGGCCACACTATTTTTTTTTGTATTTTTACTTTTTTATTTTGTCACAGGTACTGAAAAGATCACAAGTTTTGTCATTGTTATTGACATTTATCAATGCTCTTTGCACTTTGTGATTTTGCTTCTTGTGGAATACCCCGCAGGTGCACTTCTTCATTTACAAAAGTAGCATATTTTGTTAGCATTTTTGTCATTCTGACCCTTTTTGGTAAGGTTACATCTAATACTCAGGACAGAGTGCAGTTTTATTCTCCCTCGAACAAGCTTACTTTGATTTTTAATCTTGCAACATGCATCACAGTTTCTTAGAAATGCTGCTGTGAAATGAGTCATTTTAGGCTGCAACAATCTCCCAAAAGTCTGCAAAATCCTGGAGGGACTGACTTTTAAACATTATGAAAGAACTTTAGATATGAGCAAATTGTTGGAACCAGTCTACCACCACTGGGAAAAAAACAAACTTTTCCATAATCAGAGTATGTAGATTTAGTGGAAAGGAATAGTAGGGATGTTGTCTGTTTCAGAATAAGGACAAAAAATGGAATATTTTGTGCATGTAAATGAAGTGACTGATATTATACAATACAAGACAAAGCCCTAATTAGTTGTAGGTGAAAACAAGACAGCTTATTCTGAACAGATACACAAGGCCCTTACTAAAAATCAAACAAATTTACCATAGAAATAAAAATTTATAAGTGTTAAAACTGGCTATCAGTCAGGTGCAAGATTCAGTCCATTTCCTTTACTATACGACATAACTTAGGCCATTAGATTCAGATGATCTGACAAAATGATTGATACATATGATCCAAAGTTCCCCATCAGAAAGATCAATCATCCGTCTTTTTGTGAGGGCAGAAAATCAAGTCACTTGCTCTCCTATTGCTCTGCCTCTCTCTCTCTCCTCGATGGATGGATCCTCCTCTGGGAAGATGAATGAGGGCAGTTTGTCCCTACTGCCCAGGACATTTTGCATAGACTTGTGCAGCGACACACACACACACACACATGTCCTAAGAAGGGATAGGAGACTTAGAGAATAGAGGAAAAGATAGCAGGAAAAATAGATGCTGAGATACCAAAGAGGGATAGAAATATATAGAGTGAATGTGTGAGTGTGTGTGTGTGTGTGTGTGTGTGTGTGTGTAAAAAATAGAGAGACAGAGGGTATCTGGGACAGAGACCAGATGGGATTTCACATCATGAACAAGTCACACTAGTGACCGCACACTCATACGGAGACCACACACACCTTCATCTATCATCCTGTCTTTACATGAAGAGCTACAGAGGCTTAATATTGATGTATGATGTGAACAGTGTGTTCATATGAAGACAGATCTTTATCATGTGTGTGTTTTGTTTGTTTTTGGTGACAGAGAGTAGTAGCTGTTGTTCATTTTAATGATTTTGATTGTTTTTAGTAACAGCGTGAGAGAGAGTGCAAGCATCAAGAGTCTATAAAATATGGTGGCTACTCGCAGATATGATGATGTGGTATGAATGTGTGTTAGCTCTTTACTTATTTATGTATATGTATCATATGATGTGTTCCCTCTACTCATATATGTGTGTGTTTCCTGTCGTCTCAGGGGACATGCTGTATGTATGTGTGTGTGCGTGTGTCCTGCATGCTCTCACCCTCTGCCATCTTGTTCTTGCATGCTGTCGTCTTGTTTTGGCCTCCTGCCACTGCTGTCTGTCTGTGGTAGGAGTGTCTCCAGCCCACCTGGGTAAGAAGACCAGTAAGCTTGCCTGGTTCAGTCACTCTACTGACTCTCAGGACGGTATGTGTGCGTCTCCTTGATGTGAGTCATGTGTGACTGTGTCATGTGTTTCCGTGTGTATTCGGTTGTAATCAGGAATGTCTATATGTAAAAATTTAGTGTGATTGCCTCATTTGAAAATGGTAAATCTCAGTGAATGAGAAAATGGTCAAGCTGCGTCCTTAAAGGTAAAGTTCGCATTATTTGAAGTGGGGTTGTATGTGGTACTTACTAGTCTAGTCATTGTATTAGCTACAGTAGATGTGGGTTGATATTTGGCTTTTATAACAGCAGTTTCCCATCCCAAGCGGTGAATATTATTCTCAATATAGTGCACACTTAAACTTGTGCTGATATTTTTAAGTGGATCCATTTTTAAGTGGCTAAAATACCTTTTGTTGCTGACCCTGTCCACAGCAGTTTGTTGCTTAGCCTCCATGCTGGTGCTTCTCTCTGCTTCTCCTATCTGGGCGTGTGCCAGTCAACCTGATGCGTACCTCATACAACCCACATTAAATAAATTGAACTATCCCTTTAACAGCACGTTCCATAAATGAAGGAAACAACTAGAGACCCCTGCCCCTGCCATGTACAGGACACCTGGAGGATGTGGCTGGGAGAAATAATGTCATGGCTACTTTGCCTTAGCTTCCCAAAGTGTGGATAAATAAGATAAAAGTCTTCAGTCAATATTAATGTTTAAATGAAGACCACGTTACTGTCCATTTCATGGAGATGTGTCATTGTTTGTGTTGGTGTAGCATGCACTTTGCTTCCACTCTAAATATAATTCCAATATTTTAATAATTTTCCTTGTCAAACTGAAATATTAGCATCCTTTGGACAATGTGTTCGGATTGTTTTTCTGTCTCTGACGATGAAACTTTTTACACCTTCTGCCAAGATATATGTGCATTTGCCTCGAAGATTAAAATTCCAGAGCAAGCATAACTTTTTTTGTTGAACAACTTTATTGTCTGTGGTCAGCGTCAAGGTCACAGAAAGTACATTTAAAGAACAGATGTATAAGATGTGTACAGTATTTATCTGATCATCATCCATCTCTGTTTGCATGTGAATCCAACATATTTAGGGATTTTTAAATGTCTCTTTAAATGTCCCTCTACATGTTTGTGTGGGCTGTTTGGTGTGTGCTTTTGAATGTGGTGGTACTCAAAGCTTAAACGATCCATGTGCAGTGGATGGTTAATTTAGTGGATAACTGTGTGATTATCTATTGTATGAGTGCATGTGTGTGTATCTGTGCATTCGCACATACATTTGTGTATTTCATGCTTCGGTGTATGTAATCTTTTTTTTGCTACTGCACAAGTATTCTGGGACAATCACATCTGAATCACTGGGGAAATGAACAGAATTCAACAATAGGATGACCCCAGTATTGAGCAGTGTGATGATGAATGCACAGGCTCACAGTGATGTAAATAGTGTGAGGGGAAGGGGTGAAGTGGACAGGAAACAATAGCTGTTGTGTTGGCCAAGAGGAAGAATAGAGAATAGGATGCACAAAAGTATTGTACTGTGTAGTGCTCAGTGAAAGCCACACAGCAAGCTGCTTTTGAATGTTGACTTCCTCAACTCTCTAGAATATGAATCCTCCCAATGAATTCATTTTTCTCTCTCTTTTTCTCTCTCTTTCTGTTATGTTATTTCTTTTTACTTTAGAGGATGAAAAAATTCCTATACAGATATGATGGCAAAGTCAGGCAGTGAAGCAGAGTTTTAGACTTGCACCAAGAATGAATAATTGTATTTACAGTTAAATCAGAATTTAGCAAAAGTAGGTTTAAACTGAGTAAATCCAGGTTTAAAGTACAGCTCTGTGGCACAATTAAAAAGTAATATCTGTTTTGTAAATCCAATTTCATTAATTTAAACTGAAATTAAATAGACATTAATCAATATGGAGATGCTTGCTCAGCCAAATAAATATATAAATAAATAAGGTTTGAGTGCTATTGTGAACTATAACATATAACTAGCCAGCTTAGTTAGCCTTCTCATGATGGGTCTTGTAAGGGAAAAAGAAATTGCCTGGCAGCAACTGTCAGACTGTTTTAATGGATCAGCTGGAGTGAAAAAAAAACAGAGAATTTATTTGGGTTGAGTTTATCCTTCAGTTTTCTTCAAGGAACTTGATTATTCAGCTCAAAGACACAGCTACGATGTAAGTTAAACCTCCTCAAGTTTAAGTTTAAAGTAAATACTGGATCACATATTAAAATGCATTGTAGCTGTTGGTACAACTGAAATGAAGTTAATCCCAATTTAGAGTACAAAACTAAAGGTTCAAGGTTTAAAGAGAGGTTTAAGCTTCATATTTCTGAATTTTAGTTTAAAGTAGTAGTAACATTTTGAGCAAGATATAAAGTCACATGATTTCATTGGGTTCAAAAATGAATCCTTGATGCAAACCCAGCCTAAAAGACTAAATGAAAGAAAAAAGAGAAAATGACAATCATGCTACTAATGAGGTGTGACTGCAAAGATGGACTGTTATTTTTGCAGAAGCAATCATGTTCCTTTTCAACAGGTTGTATAATGTTCGCTGTTAGAGCTGGCACATGTGATTATTTGTGTTTTCGAATTTCCGTATTTGTGCTGATTGTGAGTGCCTACTTGTGTGTATCCATCCATGCGTGCGTGTGCTTGTCTTGCTGAGCCGTGCTCTCTATCCCCCAGGTAAGAGCCATCGTTTTCCGTCTCTGCGTGGAGCCGTGAAGAAAAATGCGGCTTTCCTTCGTAAGGCGTGTGCGTCTGTCTGCATGGTCCAACACTAGTTAAAGATTTACTCGACACGTGATTCTAGACATGCAAGCGGACTGCACCCTCTCTGCTCCTCTACTTTCCTTTCTTTTCCTTTTATTTCCTCTCCTCTCTCCATCTACATTGGAGTAAGCATCTCTTTCTGCCCCCTCCTGAGCTTCAGAGCTACAGTGGGCAGTGGCTGCCTCTCAACACTGTAAATTACTCTCTTTTCTTTGTCTTCCTTACCCCTTTTGTGCCCCTTCCATTAAATAATAATCAAATCACAAAGCCATATATATTAATATTCTCTCACAGCGGAAACTTGGAAGCTTGCCAGCAATTAATCCCTGCTGGGGGCAATATTGCATGTTTTCGCTGAATTAAAACCTTAACCAGTTTTCATGGCCCTCAACTTTTAATTATGTGCATTCAAAAAGGTGAGAACTGTCGGTACAGGGAATGAGGAGATAAGGAGAGGAAACTTTCTGTATTGAGATGCAGCCATTATTTTCTTTTATGGGTTCATAGGAAAGGATACAGCTCGCATCTGCCTGACTTGTCTGGAAAAAAAACAAGAGGGCAATGTCATCACAGAAAACAACTGGAGTGGTGCACATGACAACAACAAAAAATTTAATATTTGTGATGTCACAGTCCTCTCCTTTTTGTTTTAGATTGCTTTCCCTAAGATCCCCCTGCATTGTTGCTAGCCATGCTAGCTCTGATAATAAAATATACTGGAGAAATGGCTTTAAAATTTTAATTTTAGCCTTTTGCAATCATTTTCACCAGGCATTTGCCACATTGTTTAGGAGAAATGAAAGATGGGAGCACTCCTTTTCATTGCCTTCAGCATTGAGTGTTCACGTGCTAATAAGTTGTTCATGGGTTATTTTTAATCACCCTCAATGTAATGTGACAATTGCCTTGTGAGAAAAACACTGGAGACTAAAATTCAAAATATGAAATTATTGTATTAAACTGCATGAAAATCTTCGGTCTGAATGTTTAGACAAGGATTTGAACTGTGAATTTGCAGGCATTTTTGGGCAGCTTGGTATCAAACTGAAATATCTGACTGCTTCAAATATCTGAAAATGGCTTCTGGAGATGATGGCAATTTATATCTGACTTAAGCTCTATTTCATTACGTTGATACAGACACAAAACAGATCCAAGCACGAACACACAAACACATACACTTTTTTACCCCCAAAGACTTTGTCATTCATTTTTTCATCATTCAGTTCAATTCAAACATTATGGGATATTATGGGATAGTTCAGATTATTTGAAGTGGGGCTGTATGAGGTAGTGTTCAGTAGTCAGTGTATTCAATACAGCTGATGGTGTTGAGCATGTTCTGTTAATATTGCCAAGCAACGTTCTCCTGCGGACAGGGTCAGCAGCAAAACATATTTTAGTCACTTACAAAAAGGCCCAACTAAAAAAATCAATATCTGTTTAAGTGCATGCTATAATTAGAATATTTTCACAGCTTTACTCTGCCATCAGACAGCCTTTTCCAACTGGAAACCATTGTTATATAAGCCAAAAATTGCTCTGTCTCTCTAGATTCCACTGGTAATTTTTACTTCACAGAACACAGGAGTTGCTGGTTTACTGCTGACTCGATCAGGCTGCGTGTTTGTATTTCTGGCTTTGGTGAATCCAAACTAACCGATCAAAACTCCGAAGTCACACAATAACACAAACTAACTCTCATGTTCTGCGAGGAAAAATAATTGATTTCACCTGCTGTGTGGAGTTTGGTTGGTTTGGAGTTTTTGGCTTATTTAATGGCATTTTCCTGTCAGAAAAGCTGTCTGGTGGCAAGGTAAAGCAGTGAAAATATTCTAAACTACTGTTTTTATAGATGGGCTTCTTATTAGGTGGTAAAAGTGCATTTTGCTGCTGACCCTGTCCACAGCAGTACATTGCTTAGCTTCCTATACTGCTACCCCTGTTGCTTCTCTAAACTGGGGGCAACTGCCATCTACTGTACATAATGCACTATTGATTAGTACCTCATAAAACCTGGTTCAAATAATCTGAACTATCTCTTAAATGTTTTAAGAATTGGCAATAATGAATGAATCCTAGTTTTCCGTTGAAAAAGTGTGACCCTTCCCCGTCTTTCTCATTCCCTTCCTCCCTCCTTCCATTTCCCATCCTCCTTCCTCATCTCCTTCCTCATCTCTTTGTCTCAGGTCTTTGGGGTTTACTCTAACAATAGGTATTAAACTAGTTCAGAGCTCTATTGAGGAGAAGGCACCAGGCTGGTTTTATATTTGAAAGGCTTTAGCCTCGGGAGAGACGGGAGAGCCCCGAGTGCTTTTAACTAAGTAGCATAGCAGCAGGTGGCACGTGTCGAGGTGAGGGAACAAACAGCGTGTTCACAGCAGAGGCTGTAACATTCAGAGAGACCATCCTGATCTCTACAACACAGAATTCATCCATCACTAACCATGTGGCAAAGTACACTCTTCACTCTCACTGCAGCATACTTTGACGTCTCATGTTAGCTAAGTGCTGACAAGAGAGTGCATGATATAAAACATAAGAAAAGTACAGAATGCTGCAAATATTATTTGCAATTTTTTATTAAATCCATTGCTTAAAGTCATTTGGAAAGCTGCCCTGACAGCTAAGCTGGCCAACAAAAAGATGTACAGATCCTATTGTCAGTTGTCAGAAGTTGAACAAAAACCAAAGAGAGACTCTCCTTGCTTGCTTTGCTTTACTTGATTACTTTTTGTTCAGCACAGTATTATTTACTCATCTTTATTCAAGGTTGAATAGGTAGTACTTATGAGGATGTTGACTTGATAACACACTAGTTTGGGAAGGACAACTATGGAAAAAAATATTCCAGCCAGAGTTTTGGTTAATTTCCAGGGCAGGGTGGTTCTGAAAATTAATAAAGGGGAAATATGTTAAACCCAATTCTTTAAAATGTCTACATTTATAGTTATAAATCTTACAAATGAATCTGATGGAACAGCTCTCTATGTAAAAGAATTTTATTGGTATTGAGAGAGCCAACATTCATTCATACTGTATCTTGTGACGCAGCAACACAAACAGGAAAATACACAAAGTTAAGCATGTTTACAGTCACTTTTCAGACCCGTAAGTTCCGTCTACTTTTTCTACTGTCTGTGGTCCAGGCACAGGCCCAGGTGCTCCCAGCGTTCACACCAATCATCTGGGAGCACTACATGTGCACTACATGTACATAACCAACACATTCATGTTCATGATTTGTCATTTTCATATGGGACTTCAGGTATATTTCTAGATTTTTCATTAGCTTATCTACATGGGACACTAAAAAAAAAAATCTCTTTTTGAATGTAGAAGAGCTCATGTCAACATTGAAAATTGTATTTTGAAAGCCACCTATAACACATAATACTGTATACATAAACTGTATGGCTGCAGCTGTTATAATAGAGCATAATTGCATAACAAGTTTAAATCATGTTTTTCAAAGATGCCCTCTCATCTCAAGTGCTAATCGTGTTCCTTGTTTTCATGCTAAGACTTGTTTTGCAAGAGTAGGTTTTGCTTTTGTCCAACAGTGGATATCCTCCTTTAACACAAGATGCACTGACATTCATATGCAGTGTCTGACTCTGGTACCCAGAGGGTGTTACAATAAGTGTTTGAGGTGACAGTGAGGGGAGTGCAGCTCATTCCCGCAGGCAGCCAAAGACTGACAGAAGCAATAAAAAGCAATGTATCACTTCATATCAGTCTCTCAACCAGCCAGCCCTGCGTTCGTTCCTTTTTTCCCCTCTCCCTCCATCTGTACCTCCGTTAATACTTCCATCATCCCTTTCCTCAACCCCACTTCTCTATGTTTTCAGTTTTTTCCTTTTTTTCATCTTTATCTGACAAATCATGTTACTCCTGTCCATCTTCTACAGCAGTCCTTGCCTCAGTCTTTCCGGAATTCATCCTTCCATCTTCACACATCATTACACTTGTCTTTATGTAAGGACAAAATGACACATTTGTGGCTTTATAAAAAAGAAAGATTGGGCTCAGTGAGCTTTCTACCTGTTTATGCATCTGTAAAAAAAACAGCCTTTGGAGCAGTGAGTTAATTTCCAGATGTTTGCGTTGTCACAAATCCTGCTAAAGCGCTCACAGCTTGATTAAAGTTTAGACATCTGAATAAAAAGCATTTCAAGGTTTTGTTAAAACCTTGGCTGCAATTAAGTTCCAACATCCCCTGCAACGTTGATAGACCAAAGGCAAAAATCTACAGCATGTTTTTTTTCTTTCAATCTTCATGAGCTTTAAACCACAAAGGGTTTTGTTAAGATTTAATTCACCCGGAGTTGAGCAATCCCTCAGCTTAGAAGTTGAAATCCATCCTAATAGCGGTTGCAGAGGTTGTGTCCCAGGATCCCTGACTGGTAAATATTGCTAGTATGGCAACTTAGTGTGTAATTACTTTAGGCAATTAGCACAAATGTATATGATCTGTTATAATCTTATAGAAATCAGATTTAACAGTGTTTGGGAAAACTTTATTTGAAGGGTTGTGCATAAGGCTGTCATTACACTGTCATTAACATGAAGGAGTCTTGTGAATGTTTATGATTCTTATTATTAAGTGTAATTTGGTAAATTGTGTAATCTTTAATGCAAAGTTGACATTGTTTGAGTTGTTTCTGTCAAAAATATCTGTCATGACAACTTGACATGATCAAAGTTAAAGAGACAGTTTAGCTTTATGTTTTAACATTACATGTGGCTGGTTTTGACACGGGCTGTCTTGACACTTATAAGTGTGTCATGGATATTTTACCTGGCCCCAAGTAAAGTAATACCATTTGGACTTGACATAAAGATGTCATTAAATGTCATAAGGCCAGTTTGATCACAGAGTACAGTACCAAGGTGATTAAGCTTACAGAGTTAGCTGATGGACAGACAGTGGTTAGCTACTTTTTTTAATGTGTTGCTAAAGTAAGCTAACTGCTGTTATTTGTAGCTGGTGTTAGCTAGTTAGCTCAGTTAGCTGTGGAACTAGCTACCTAATTAGCTGACTCAGCCATGAGGTGCCAGGAGCCAAACCCAAAAAACCACTGTAACTGTATTCCCTGTCAAACTGGCTTGCTGTTGGTCTCAGAGGCCATGTTCAGTCTCCAGTCTGGCCAGACTCGGCGAGACACTGTGCAGTGCCTGTGCAGCTGTCAACAGAGATGAGAAGGCAGATTATTCACTTGATAATGTCCAGTTGTCACAACATAGACATCTCAGACAATGTCAACTTTGCATTAAAGATGACATAACTGACCAAAAGACATTTAATGACAACATTGATAAAGATTCCTTTATGTTGATAACAAGTGTCATGACATGGTTATGGCAGTGTAATGACAGTCCTACGCACGCCCCTTCAAATGAAGTGTTACTCAGTGTTTGGCCCAGGGTCCAGTGCAGCTCCTCGGTAAAGGATGCACTTTGTAGCTTTCAAGTGTGTGTGTAATAGAATGATGTTAAGTGAGGATGTAAAACCCATTTCCATGTCCTGTTAATTCATCTTTCTCTTTCTCTCTTTTTCTCTCTTTCTTTCCACATCTGTCACCTCTTCTTCTCTGCCTCTGCTCCTCTCTGTCTCTCAGTGAGCATGCCAGCCAGTGAGAATGAATCAGTCAACACAGACAACGCCCCCGGGGGAGACGTGGAGGGGGAAACCTGCTGTACCCGGCTAGCGTAAGTACCTCACCCTCTCTCTCGTACACACCTCGTCTCTTTCTCTCTGTGGCTCAGCTCTTTCAGTCACCTTCTGTCAATCCCGAGGATGAACTCCATGCTGCATTTCTCCTGTATTAGCACGTCAGTGTTAGCCACAGTACAAGTGGCTTAGCCCACCTCTATCCTTCACTGATCTCACTAAGCCAGACCTCTGTCTCATCAAGCTCACAAAGGTTTGGAAGAATGCATGCACTGATGCTGGTTAGAGGAGAACAGAGTAACACTGGCTTGTCATCACATTCCAAACTGATCAGATTTCAATAGGGAGAACTTGGGTGGATTTGAAGAGGAAGTCTTGTTTTATTTTCACTGCCAATAAAATGACTTCACTGTAACCTTGATGAGCCATAGGTCGGCTAAGAGGAATTAATCCTACACTAAACCACTGTGCCTTATTCTTTTTTTGTAGTGTACCAACAAGCTCTCATCCAAGCTCATCAAATGCCAATATCTTTGTCGGGATGTTGTGGCCACTAATTTTCCTGTCAATTAAGCTGCATAACATCTTAGAGTCAACAGTTAACTAGTGTTCTACAGAGAGCCTTTTTAACACATGGTTATGAAACAGCGGCAGTTTGGATTGATTTTGGCACCAAAAATACTTGGTTTGGTTTAAGAAAAGATGATGTTTGGGGTTGAAATAAGTAAGTTATGTGTCGTTCTTCATGTGATGGAAGTTCAACAAGTCATAAGATGAAAGTCACACGACACAAGTCATGACACAGGTGACATTATGTTCCTTAAAATTTTCAACAACATTTTGGTTTCCATGGGACACAAAACCTGGCATCCCAGATGAAAGTCCTGTGTTTGTTTGACCCATCCATCCACACTGCCTCCTCTATGCGCAGACTTTCTCCTGCATATGAATGTCACCAAGTACCTTGTATGCCTGCATGTGTCGCTGTGGGGTGTAACAAAATGTTGGCATTTGATGAATTGGGAATCAGAGCGGACTGAGTATACCACAACTAAACAACCACATTGAAGTCTGAAGTTGCTGGATATTTAGGTTTTCAGCCGAAAACGTTAACATAGAATGTCTTTCATGCTTTTGGGTTCATATTTAATATTAAAATATAAATATGTCCTTGCTATGAGGGGAAAACATTTGTATTTCGTAATACAATACAATTTTTACAAACTAAGAAACAGAGGTCTATAATTTGTACACAGTTTTTTAAGATTATCCAGTTGGTTTATGAGCTTGACCATCATTTTGGACTTCACAAAAGGTATAAAAGCAAGACATCATGGCTACATCTCAATATTTATCCAGCTTTATTTCCTTCTCTTCTCTCCGTCTCTCTTCTTTCTCCTTCGTTTGTTTCTACATTCACTGGTGAAGTGCTTTCCTCCTCCCCTGTGGGAGCTCATGAACAGCTGACTCACTCGCTCCTGCTCCCCCCTCTCCTTTCATTTTTTACATTATTCAAACAAGTGCGTTGCTTTCTTGCTTAGACACAAGGCCACGCAGGAGCCGTGACCCCAGCGGGCCCACGTCAACACACACAAGCAAACACACCCACATACATAACTGGGAACGTAGCACAGTAGAATAGAATAGAATAGAAAAGAACAGAATTGAGAAAGTTATAGTAAAAACATTTCAGGGGTCAAACAAAACTCTTTAGACCCGAGGAACAGAAAAGTAAGTAGGCACACTTGAATGGCACACTGCTGTTTATCTGTATTCTCTTTCTCCATCTGTTATTTTGTCTTTGTTATGTCGTTTGTGTTTAAATGTCCACTGTCAGAATAAAACAACTCAAAACAAAGAATATGCCATAACTGAGTGTTACAAACCCAATACAAAATGTCAAATACCAAATAGAAGTTATCGTAAAACCATAATTGCATTTCCTTCAAATTAACGATTCTATAATAATAACAATCAGCCCATTTGATACATATGTTTATGATTAATTTGCCAGTTACTTTGTTGATGTATTGATTAATTGTTTTGTCCATAAAATGTCAGAAAATAGTGAAAAATATATTAAAAAAGAAAGAAAAGAAATTTGTAAATGTAATATACAACATTGTATATAAACAATACAGTAATACTAAAAAGGGGATCTTTAAATACGTGTGTTATTGGTTGGTTGAAATGTTGTATGCAGTATTGATGCCAGTGTAAGTCAGTATATTACACAGTCTAATTACTGCACAAAGTTACTGTACAATTAGGCCAATTTTGCACAGTTGAAGATATAAATCATAAATAACATAATATGGGGAAATAAGTCCAAGGACCAGTCTTTTAACTCAGAGGGCCCCATCATACGCTGATCTAAAGCGCAAGTTGAAAGCACAAGGGACAATGGATTTAATTTATTCAAGGTGTGTCCAAATCAGGGGTGCACCAGGGGCATCCTGCCCTGTCCCGCCCCTTGAGCCAGCAGCGCACAGCGGGATACACCTATCAGCTGTGCCCAAGTAACCTGATTAATTCATGTGTGAGTTTAGGCTGAACATGCAGTAAACCAATCAGAAAGTCAGCTCTCATCACCTTTAAGAAGCAGGTGTGCCAGGAGCGCAAGCAGTGGCAGCATGACGGCAGATTTACCAGGAGGAAACAAAGAGAAGAGATTTTTAAAGCAAGGATACGGCTCTTCTGGTTCAACAAGTGCACTGCACCTCAATCCGATTGAATACCCACCTGAGCCAGATTGAGGTGCAGTTTCATGTTATCATTCATAACGTCTAAAATGGCTGCAGCCTTATATGGTTTGAAAAATTCACATAAAATGTGTAGGTCTTCTGGATCAGTTTCTGTTTTTATTATCCACAGAGGCACTCCAGTATTTACACCTGCAGTTTTGAGTCTCACTTAAGGAAGTTACTTTCACTGTAATCAGACCAAATGTATAGTAAACCTTGCCAAGACTGGAAATGCAAGCCCTCATCCTTCCCCTGTGAGACTGCAACAAGTTTGGCTAGGGGCATTTGCTCACACTATTACGGAGATAAAACTGGAGACTTTCAGTGTTTGTCAGTTCTTCTTCACATTGCTATGGAGACAGACCTCGGGGTAGGAGCTACTTTGGCGCCCGCTGATCTCATAAACGAGACGGACACATGGAGAGAAGAGACGTGTGCACTGTCAGCCCCCATATCCAGCCAGTCAGTCATTTTATTCTTTCGTTCAGTCAGCCAGTGAGTCATTTCATTGCTTCAGTCAGTCGGTCAGTCAGCCAGTCAGTCAGCAGGTCAGTCATTTCATCTGCTTTACAGACAAAATCAGTACGCAGTCGCTCACAACAACTACATGGAACACTATGTGAGACTGCTACGTTCATCTTTTGATTTATTTAATTTTTTTAAATGAATACAGGAGAAATAGTAACACTTGCATAAGGTAAACAAAATTTTGAGTAGTTACCAGGGAATGAATGAGGAGCTAACTGCTCGTGAACCATTAGTTAATGAGTAACTCCTTATCAAATGTTATTGAGTTGCTAATGATTAGTTAATTATTAGTTAATTAAGAAACGGTTGAGGAATGAATCAGGAACAACTTTACAATTGACAAATCGTTAATAAGTGCTTTCCTAGGAATTTTTAATTAAGGACTGTATAGTAGGTAATGATGAGTTACTAGAGAACAGACTGGGAGATTCTATATTAATGAATCATTAGGTAATGATTAGTTAATGAATATCTGTGAATCAGTCACGCTGACCACTGTCTTTATGAATGGATCACTCTTTTTGTGTTCCCAAAAGTAATGTGATACGTATTGAGTAGTTACTAAATGGTCGCTCAGGACTTGATCATTTGCATTTGATTACTTACCCCTTTTGCAACTCGGGTAGAGTTGTGCATGCTACTGAGTAGTTACTGCACTGAACACTACTTCAATATTAAGTATTCATTAGTTGCTCTTTTTGTGTCCTTACAAGTGAAGTTATGCATCATACTGAGATGTTACTGGCTGAACTAGTAATTATGAAGCGGTGATCCAGTATTCAGTTACTGCATAGTAACTACTCAGTATTATGTATCACTGCTCACTACTCAAAATTCTGTGCACCTTACTGTCTAGTGCTACTGAAGAAATAGTTACATTTAAATGAGACAAACGCAGCCGTAAAAACACTAACCAAAATTTAATGTGGTCATCCCATTCACCAGTTAGCCAAACTCTTGATATATTTTGTGCATCAAGTTTGGTTATCATTAAACAACCCTTGGCTGAGAAATCAGCCTCAGCCTGTGTGACTTCAAATAAAACATGTATTATAGCTTCATCCCATGGTCAAATCATTTTATCTAAACATAACAGATTCAAATAATTTGATATATTGTAAAATCAAATTTCCACACTGTGATTTTTTTCCTCTTCTCTTCTCTTCTCTTCTCTTCTCTTCTCTTCTCTTCTCTTCTCTTCTCTTCTCTTCCTCTTCCTCTTCCTCTTCCTCTTTCCAGGCACAATGTCTTCCATAATCTCTTGTCCTCAGTACTTTATGTATGTACATTTTGCTGTTACAGTGGTGAACAATCAACAGACATTTTTACTGACTTGTGTTTTATTCACACCAGAACTGATTGGAGGAAATTCAAACATTAAGTATTTTCTCTTTTGACTGGGTGCCACTGTATACATGTTTGCAGGGGGTGATTTGTTCAAAG